>PVIC010006147.1:0-55199 GCA_004025085.1 Thryonomys swinderianus | reverse complement strand
TGTCTATCTGTGATCTATTGATTTCACTTATTAGTATATCCTCCAGATGTCTCCATTTGCACCTAAATGGATCGATCTTGTCATTCTTTATGGCAGAGTAATACTCCATTTTGTAAAAAAACCACATCTTCTTTATCCACTCTCCAGTTGATGGACATTTGGGTTGTTTCCAAGATTGAGCTATCACGAACTGAGCTACAGTTTAAGTGCTTGTTCCTTCCTAAACTCACACTGAAATTTCATCCCCAAAGCTATGGTCTTTAGTATCTGAAGATGAGACCTTCAGGAGGTTATTATGATTAAATGAGGGGCCGGAGATTTAGCTCAGTTGTTCGGGTGCCTGCCTAGCAAGCTCAAGGTCCTTGGTTTGATTCCAGGTAACCACATACAATACCAGGTGTGGTGACTCACACCCACCAGCAATCAATATCACATACCGCAGAACTGGGCCTGGTGGCTCACGCCTGTCATCCCAGCACTTGGGAGGCAGAGACAGGAGGACTGCTGAGTTCGAGGCTTGCCTGGGCTACATAGTGAGCTCAGGGCCAGCCTGAACTACAAAGCAAGACCCTGCCTTAAAAAAAAAAATAAAACAAAAAAAACAAACAAAAAAACAGCAACAAAATAAGATTAGATGAGGCCATGAGGGCAGAATTCCCATAAGGACATTGGAAAGAGGAAAAGCACTCAGTGCTTATGCAGCTGGGAGGTACATCGTCAGTGCTGTCACAATGTTCCTGGACTTCCCAGCCTCAAGAACCAGAAGCCAAACAAGCACCTCTTCTTTATTAATGACCCACTCTGTGGTATACTCCTATGGTAAGAGAAGATGGATTAAAACAGTGTCTTTTGGAAGGACAGCCAGACACACACAGAGAAATGAAGCCATTCACCTGCCGTTAGGGCTAATGATGCACACAAGGGGGTTTTCATTGGTTTGCCTGTGTCCATCCCATCATGTGCTCTGAAACTTCGAGGTGCCTCTCGGAACCACGCCACACTCACGTATCCCCATGGCTGTCTGCCTTTAGGACCGTGGGTATTAAACAGATACTGCAGTACGTTTCTTGACTGTCTCCCAGGGGCACATGTGCCAAGGTCTGATTCCCTGGGTGCCACCATGGGGAAGTAGTAAAGCCTTCACGAGTCACGGAGGACATGCCCTCACAGGAGACTGTGGACTCTGGATCCTCTGTCACCCCCTGGCCGGAGGGTGAGTGGTCTTGCTCCATCACACACTCCCAATTTGATACACTGTCTTGTACAGGCCCGAAGTACTGGGGCCAATGATCAGTGGCTGGAACTTCCAAGAGTGTGAGCCAAACTAAACCTTTGCTCTGTATATGTAGTTAGAGGGGCAGAAAGCTGACTAATTCAACAAACTGCACCAGCCTTCCACTGCCTTACAAGGTTCTCCACGATCCTACGTTCCAGATCTATCTGCATCCACACGCCATAACTCCAGTTACCCCACTGCCTGAAAATGCCACACGCTTGCACGCTTCAGCGATTTTGAGTCAGTGCCCTCTCTCGAATATACTCCCCCACACAGAGCCTCCGCTCCTCCAGTACCTGCCACAGCTGCTTCTTTCCCTCCCAGGGCCAACTCAAATGTCACTCGCTCTCTGTCGATCTCTCGTACCTCAGATGGAACTAATTGCTCCCTCACTTCTGTCCCTACACACAGTTCCTTTTTAGAATACTGAACTTGTCACATTAAATTGCAGTTGCTTTTTTAGAGTGTCCACCCCCTACCAAATAAAAGATCAAGCTATTCAAAGCAAGGAACATGTCTTAGTCATCCCAGAGAGGAGAACAATATCAACTCAATAAAAGCTGCTGATTGAATGTTGAACGAATTTACATAAATGCTCAAGGGAAGGAGGACCTTTCAGAGTAGCTAAACGAATAACTTGCTAGGACACCCACACAAGATTCCATTCTCTAGCTAAACTGTGTAGTTATTATCAAGAACACTAAACTGGTAAGAAAGTACATTTTTATGAAAAATCATGGTTCTTGTCAATGATTAAGAGAAACCACGCTAAAGGAGAAGTGATGACAAGTATCTGAATTTAAAAGAAGTAAAGTAACCCACGGCTTCTTCATTTGCTAAGTGAAGAATCCAGATGACTTATAAGGACCTACTGAATCCCAAATTCTTTGTACAGTTTTCTATAAAGGCGGACAACATCTCTGTCTCTCTCTACCACCTTAGATTCATAATCTTGTGATCATGAGCTGCTGAAGAAATCAAGTTACGATTATCACCAAAGAGGTCGCCTGGACTGCCCACCTGGCCCCAATAATCCATCAGATGCAATGAGTAGGTCAGCTGGGGGCATTGTCTGCATGCCTAAATACTGGCCAGCCAGACAGGCCATGGCTTCTTGAGGCACTGGAACCAATGCAGAATAGCCAGCAAACACATAGCCAGTGTGGATTTCACGCAGCAGACAAGTCGCATCCGGACAGTTGACCCAATTTAAGTGTATCTACTTTAGATCCTCAACTACACTGTCAAGTGAAATTGCTAATTGCTTAAGCACTTCATATTAGTGATGGAGATCCAAGTCAAGTAGCTTTGCATGTCAGAGCTATCGTCTAGGTTAATCTAAATTATTTAGAGCCACAGAAACACAGGATGGATGGAAGCTCAGAGGTCATGCGCATTTTACAGATGAGAAAACTGGAATCTGAAGAGGCTGCCTCACTACAGTCAAGTGTCCTTTCCAGTAAATATCTGTAAATGTATGATGGAGCGTGGGTCTATATTTCTGCAAATAAACTCAAAACATCAGAGATGTAGGAGTTAAACCTATAAATGGCGCACTTGTACGCCTGAAAGTAACTCCTGGTTACCCCTAGGATACCTCCACATGCCTTTGTTTGCCACATGAGATTATGTGCACTTGGCCACTTCTCCCTCTTCCATGCTTCTCACCTCTGCCCTGTGTGCCCTGGATTTGACTACTCAGCAGCCCTTGTTGGTGTCCTATGAATGCGATGGCCTCTCCCTACGCTCCCATTCTTCATGGTGTCACTGCTGTCTAGAATACCTGCTTTGCTCAAGTTCTACCCATCCCTATAATCACTTACTTCAAACCCTCCCTGTCAAAGCCGATCTTTCTCTTTGCTTTACTCTCATCAATAATCACAGCTTGCCTTGCATTTAGGGGTCATATTCACATATGTCTTGTTACTTGGTTATAACTTGGGAAGCCCCTCAGATTCCTGGCATGGAGTTTGGCCTATAGTAAGTGCTCGACAAAGTCTGTTTTAAATTGAGGGTGTGCTGGGAAGGAATTCACAAAGGGTCTTGCTGTCTGGGGGCAAAAACACAAAGCAGCCAACCAAAGTCTTTGTTGCCTTTGGATTCTGCATATTTCCCAAACTGAAGCCAAGTACTTCATGCTGAAAGATGTCTTCTCCTGATGGGCTGTGTACTCCGAAAATTACCTCTTCTGTACAACCACCTCAAGTTCAATTTTAAACCTCTGTTCTCTCAGTATAGCTGATCTCACTTGAACATTGTAAATGAAAATAATTAGAGGGCTAGAGATTTAGCTCAGTGGTTCCAGCACCTGCCTCGCAAGCACAAGGTCCCAAGTTCGATCCCTGGTCACCACATACAATGCTGGGCATGGTGACTCACACCCACCAGCTGTCAGTACCACATACCACAGTGCCAGGGATGGTGGCTCACACCTGTCATCCCAGCACTCAGGAGGCAGAGGCAGGAGGATTGCTGAGTTCGAGGCTTGCCTGGGCTACATAGTGAGCTTGGGCCAGCCTGAACTACAAAGCGAGACCCTGTCTCAAAAAATAAATAATAATAATAATTAGATTCTGGTAATTCCTACCAAAGTGTGAGGGAGGGGTGAGAAAGACCCAGTTTGCACCTTCTGGAAGCTTACATGGAATATCTGCAGGGAAGCATTGTACTCATCAGTAAATTAACCTTCTGGGTACAGTAGACTCAGCTCCTGAAGCCTGTTCTTTCTATACAACTGGCTTTCTTCATGAGAGTCTCTGTATTGAAGAGAACATGGTAAACTGAGCAGTGTTTTGTTATCCAGCTAGTTACTTCCTGTGGGCTACGCACGTAATGAGTAGTTAGCTCTGTGGAAGGATCATGGCTCCTGAAGATTTAGGTTTAAATATTTGCTCCAGCAAAAAGTGTCAGTTTTAGTCCTTCAAGAGGCAGATACAAAGACAGAGTCGTAAATTCAGCAAATTGATCAGAAGGAGTCACTGTGATAGACAAAGAGAGAGTAAGAGTAGGCAGGAGAAGCTTTGGTTTAACATAATGTTTTCAAGGTGTGTGGATATCCCCAGAATTCCCTGGGAAGGTAAAGAATGAGACACCCTTATTTTCACAGGCAGACTATAGAGAGAACACAGAAACACTTAATCAGAGGCAATCCACTATGTCTTGCTCCCCTAACCTTCCAATTAAGGGAATTACATTGCCTACTTGATGGTCCATGTGAAAATAAATTTTTAGTATGTTTGGCTTAATTGACCAACAAAGAATGTTAAAATGTATCAAACTTGTCTTTTTCTCTGGGCTTATGGGCTCCTTTGATCCATCTGCAGTTAATTAAAACATATAATTAGCAACAGTAACTGAAACAGAAATGTAGAGCCTCATCTTGAGGAATGCGAGTGGGTATATGGCGGGTCTATAGGAACATAAACCTGCCAAAAACAGAGGGAAATAAATTGCTCAGTAAGAGGAATACACAACAAAATGGCATTTATTCAGCTCCTTCTATGGGTGAGTAAAATGACAGATGCTTGTATATTTTTGTATTTAATCTAACTACTGATTCATTGTGGTAGGGATATCTGTGTTTTACAATTAAATGACAGAGATTCAGAAATTTTATGGGTGTACGACACAGATACAATTAGTGTCAGAACTAGATTTCCACCTGTGGTCTTTCAATATTCACGTTTCTTGAAATTCAAAGGAAGGATGCTCGAGATGAGTATTAGAAACAGCTTTCTAAACTGGGGGTGGTGGCGCATGCCTGTAACCCGGCATTCCCGAGACTAACGCAAGAGAACCATCGTGAATCCAAGGTCAGCCCAGACTACATAGTGAGTCTAAGGCTAGCCTTAAAAACAGAGCGAGGGCCTGCTTCAAAACCAAGGAAAACATTTTATCTTCCGAGTCCCCATCAGTGAAATGGATTCCTCTGCATGGCAGTGGG
This sequence comes from Thryonomys swinderianus, assembly GCA_004025085.1. Classification (NCBI taxonomy): domain Eukaryota; kingdom Metazoa; phylum Chordata; class Mammalia; order Rodentia; family Thryonomyidae; genus Thryonomys; species Thryonomys swinderianus. The sequence continues at coordinate 49,980 of PVIC010006147.1, read as the reverse complement.
GACCTTGTGAGTAGAAATATTGGTGAGTACCAACCCTGCGGAGTGCACCCAACAATCCCTTACAGATGCCACAGAGAGAGCCGAAGCAGGCACTGGGGCCTCAGTAAGAGCTTACGCTGCTGTGTTCTAACAGACAAATGGGAACACAGACCAACTCCGATAATTAGCTGGTGGAGATCATTCAACAAAATATTTCACTGGGATGTAAGGTTTTAATGAAATTTTACCTTTTCCATCTGTAACAGAAGCATGATTATGTGGAGGACATAAAAGGAAAGGTAGAAATTACCATCTTATTTATTGGGTGACTACTATGTACCAGTACTGCAAAGGAGGTTGCTTTTCTCAAGTGAAGAACAATAAGCAGGGAAATAAGTAAATACAAGTGTGTCCACATAGTCTGGATATGTATGTATACAGTAGGCTGAATAGTAACAACTGACATGTGGGAAATAAAGGCAGAGAAGAGAAAAGTGAACCAGTGGAATCTTCTTGAGTTTAGCTGAAGAAATACCTGAACTCACAAAAGGACGATACCAAGAAGTGAGCCGTGCCACACGAGAGAAGATGACACCCCAAATTAGAGGAACCAGCAAGTGCAAAACTCTCAAGCAATGGGAATCTAGGCTACGTGAGGAACACGAAGGCGGCCAGAGAGTGGGAGGAGAGCACAAAGGGAGGAGTCGGCAAGAAAAGACAACAGAAGAGAGAGAAGCTGGGTGTCACATCAGGCAGGACTGCAGAGGTCCTCCTAAGCATCCATGCAGTCTGAGGGAGGAAGGCAGTGAGCTGGGTTTCTGAGGAGGGAATGGTCCATCTCATGCAGAGTGTATGAAAGATCACACTCTTCTCCATGGAGACAATAGGCTGGTGGCTGTTGGGCAACAAAACCTGAAGCATTCCGAAGTTATGGAACTGTTCAGAAGAACAGGCAAAGCCAGCATGGTTTAGATCATGGGAAAGGAACTAGAATGGGCAAGAAATTGTGACAGTGAAGCCATGTTGGTGAGGTAGCCCTGAGAGTCTGTACTAATGAATTGGATCCAGAAAGTGAGAAAAAGCCACACATAGTGGTGCATGCCTGCAAGCTCAGCACTCGGGAGGCTGAGGCAAGAGGATCACTGTGAGTTCAAGACCAGCCTGAACTGTATAGTAAGACCCTGACTGAGAAATGGGAGTAGGATGAGAAAAACACAAGAATACAAACTAACTTGAGTTTTAGACTCCATATCTAATTAAGTGAATGGAGGTAACAAGATAACTTTTTCTTTTCTTTTTCTTTTTCTTTTTTTTTTTTTTTTTTGAGACAGGGTCTCGCTCTGTAGTTCAGCCTGGCCTTGAACTCAATATGTAGCTCAGGTGAGCCTCGAACTCGGCAATCCTCCTGCCTCTGCCTCCCGAGTGCTGGGATGACAGGTGTGAGCCACCACACCCGGCACTGTGACGTGTGGTACTCATTGCTGGTGGGAGTGAGTCACCATGCCCGGTATTGTTGTATGTGGTTATCTGGGATTGAACTAGGGACCTTGCACTTGCTAGGCAGGCTCCGGAACCACTGACCTAAATGTCCAGGCCAACAAGGTAACATTTTACAGAGATGTAGGAAGAAATTGGAGATTACAGGTAGTGTATTCAGAGTCCTGTTTTGTTCATATTAGCCTGAAATTCACTGCTGCTTATAGATGTTACCAGCTTTTAGCTCAAAGTGCTGCTTTTTGGCTCCTCCGTAAACAGGTAGATAGGCCCTACAAACGCTTTTCCTCTCAGTTGCCACGAGATTCGGTTTTGTCTCTAGAGGGCGCTGAGAAGACATTACAGCAGAAACGCCTTCTGCTTCCTAGTTTGGGTGAGCCCTGGACCGGAACTCGCAGGACTGGTAACCTCTGCCTCCGCCGCAGCAGCTTCCCTGGGGCCCGCTTCTGCGGTGTGGACGCCTTCCCACTCTGCACGCGGGGCTTCTCCCTGCAACAGGAGCGGCTCTGCAGCACCCTGCTCCTGCTCACAGGCGCTCTGGATGTACACTTCCCACAGTGCATTGCGAATAACACCCAGCTATTGCGCTGTTAGCTTTTGGTTTCGTTTGTGATTGAAGTGAGGATGGGGGAAGAGTTTTTGACATGAGAGAAACAGGAATATATGGTAGAATCTGTAACCATTCCAGTAGAATTATAATTTTATTCCTTTTAAGTAATTTCAAGAATTCCCAGTAAAAAGTTTGAGATATTTTGAATATTTTTGATAGGGGAACAAAATTCTTCCTCGACTAAAATCTGTCGAAAACTAAAAACTGTAGCGCCACAGAGTTTACAAAAGCCTTATAGCCTGATAGGAATGATGCAGTGAGAGAAGCTCCGTTGCTCTGTGAAGTGAAACAAAATGGCTGCTGTCGTCCTCCGCCTCTAAGCAGAGAACGCCAAGCAAAGGCCTGCAGGCAGAGTCGGGTTGAAAAGAGTCCTGGCCAGCTCTTTCACCTAGTTTGGATGTGACTGTGCCCATTTTTTGTTTGTTTTTGTTTTTGTTTTGTGATAGCAGATAGTGCTCTCTTGAAAACAGCTCAAAAGGACTGAGAGTTGAACCTCGGCAAGCTGCTTGGTTACGTCAGGAATCTGAGTTGGGAGCAGGGGTTTTGAGCTAAATGGAGCCGTAGATCTTCCTAGAAATCAATTGATCTATTTATCTAATCCGATTTGAAGATAATAGAGACGCACATGTTTTATGTATCTCTGGTCTTTATTGCACATAATGCACACACACTCTATATATTTGAGACATTCAGAATCTTTCCCTTCCACTTACACCTCCAAGCAAGACTATTACTGTTATGTGTACACAACCACCTCCCTACAACCTAATGCACAAGCATTTCCAAAACTTAATATCAGCATTTATGAAATATATTTTTCTTAGCACTGTTATTTTTCTCTACCACCTCACTTCCTTCAACTTTGCCCCAAGTTTGGTTTGCCCAGAAAATGCAGGCACCAGAACGTGCCTCCTTGAATAGCAACAAGAAAAAATAAACTCATCATTGTACTTCCAAGGAAAGCTTCAGAAAATAAAAGCTAAAGCCACACAGATGCACATATGATGTATTATCAAAATATACAGTGAATGCTTAAATAACAATGTTTATTGTAGTAAATGACACATTACTATTCATCCCCCTCCAAATACTCCCTTGTCCTTGAAATGTATCCCATTGTTCCTGTCATTTTCTGAAGTAGTTCTGGAAACTATTTTGTGTTTCTTTTTCTGAAATACAATAGAAACATGGTGAATGCTGCTGCCAAGTATGAAACACGATCATAAAACATTGTGGTGTGTCCTGGTACACATTATTCCACTGAATCGGGCACCATGTGACTTCTGGCTCTTCCTCACAGTCTCAGTGAGCAACCGTGAAAAGGAAATGTTTTGAATTGATTCAGTTCACCGACAAAGAGGCAGCTGCACTTGCATAACTAACGACACTCACGACAGACTTCCCGAACTGCTTCAAAAAGTTGTGGGAAAGATGGGATAAGTGCGCTTACAGGGAGAGGGAGGATTTTGAGGGAGATTAGTGTCTTTCACTGTAATAAAATTCTTTAAACATTCACCCAATTTTATATTATGCCTGATGTACCTACAGATATAGAGACACATGTAAGGGCCTATGGTTCTCTTGTGGATCAGTGTAGCACTGGCAAGTCCCTTTTTATTTAAAACTTTGATATTTTATTCTCTGTAGACTTTTAATTTATTTTGATGTTTAAAAATACTGCAGCAAAATATGCTTTACATCGATTTTTTTGAGTTTCTGGCATGAACCTTAGGTTTTACACTTGAATCAAATAAAATATTCATTTTCCACTGGCTAACACCAGCTGTTCCACTGAAGAAAGTTGGAAGGAGAGGGGTTGATCCACTGACCGGAGTGTTGCAGCATGGCTGAGTCAGCTATTTCAAGCAAATCACAGATGAAGATTTGACCACTGGGCTTAGCCACATGAAAGTCATTGGTGGTGTTGACAAGAATAGCTCTTGTGGAGCACTGCAGGTAAAATGCTAACTACCATATGTACCTGTGGGGGATTTTAACTTATGGAATTAACTAAGGAATTTCACAGGGTTTCTCATGCTGGTGGAAGAAGACTTTTATTACAGTTCCTGAGATGGGACGCTCTGTCACAGCACGGCAGGAAAACACCTACCTGGATAAAAAGGCAAAACCAGGAGTGAGACAAAAGCAATGAATTGTGTTTTCCAAGATAAGGAAACAGATGAGCACTGGCTAAGCTTAAAAATGTCAGTGGGATCTGTAGGCTCTGGGCTATCGCTATGTTCCCTAGTTGGCCAGTACCTAGATGGCATGAGTTAGGATCGGATACTGGCTTACTGTGTGACAGTGACATAAAGGAAATGGCTTAGGGCATGGACTTATTAGAGAATTTGTAATGTGACATTCGCATACCATGAAAACTGGATAGCAGTGGACAGGTCAACCACTGTGGCCATTAGCTTGATGCTGCCATGAATGGATGCCAAATAAACCCTGAAGAGAAGAAAACACGGAACAAGCAGGCGGGTTTTTGAGGAAGTGCAGGAAGCAAAACTGCTTTTCTCTTGGCTTGTTTATCTGCTCTCTGTTTCCGTCTGGCTGTGCTTATTTTTAGATCTTAAATAGCTGAGATTTTCTTAAACATTCTGCAAGCTATCTAATGTTAAAACATATAAATGAAAATAACCAGTGAATCAGCATTTCTTGTGAGATGTTCAGAGAATATTGTGTGTGCACGACACAAAGTTGAGGGAAAAGGTACCCTTGCACTGAAGACAGAAATCAAATAACCGTAAGATAGTGTTACTTCCTGTTGACATTTTATAACACTCACTGTACCACTGTAAATGTCAAATGGTCTTTTCTCCCTTATTGAGCATGTCCCTCTTTCTTTCTTTTGAAATAACTGCTCTTTTGCTTCTAGAATTTCTCAATACAATATAATTATTTAAGCAAAACTAGAGAGAGACAGGCAGAAGCCACTGCATTCTGTAAAATCCATATTATTTCTCAGGATAACTAAAACTGGGGTTCTAAAGCTCTTAGTGCTGATTTTATAACAACCCTAAGTACCAGAAATCCTGTGTTATACGGTCATCCACATCTCTCCAGGTCTTGAGGCCCCAAGCCCTGAGGGATTCTACACTCACTCATATCCGCGAATATGTGCCGGGGGATGAGATGGCAACAGTGGTCCTTGTGGCTAGGTTTTAAAACCTAGTTTCTAGGTTTTAAAATCAGTAAACTATATGATAATTATTTTGATATTTGATTTCCATTTCAAATATATATATATATATATATATATATATATATATATATATATATATATATATATATATATATGGTTGTGCATAGTAGCAGACTAGCTCAGATGAATGGCTTACAGTGCATCTTGGCTTGTCAGCACCAGGTTTTGGCTGTATATGGTTGAAACTGTCTTTATTGTGTGTCTTAGCCCTTTTGGGATGCCATAAAAAGTACTACTCAAGTAGCTTATAAGTAAGAGAACTTTGTTTTTCAAGGCTCACGATATTGGAAAGTCCAGCGTGAACATCCCAGCAGGCTTAGTCTCTGGGGAAGGGCCACTCCCCCACAGATCCCATGCTCCCGTGGCTGGAGGAGCGAACATGCTGCCTTGGCCTCATATTTTTATATAATGGCACAAATAATCTCCTAGCAGCTTCACTTGCAAATATTCTAACACTGAAGATTGGATTTCAACCGTACGAATCTTAGGGGATGAACTTGCAGACCATAGTGTCATGTATATGTAAATATCACTGTCCATAGACCAGGATGAAGACAGAAAGTAGAACACTGATAGTGATATGCAGCATACAGCTGAAGAAGCTAAAAGCAACATTTTCCAATTTTCATTTTGTGATGTCACGTATCTCTCATTAATATTTCATATAATATATAACACAACCTCTAGAACTTCAAAAGGAAAACCTGGAAAGAGACAGTGATGGATGTATAATTTGTTTATCCATTCATCAGGAATACAAAGCATCCTCACACAGAACATGCCACTCACGGAGAGATGCTTTCAAACAGCAGCCTGCAACCCTGTCTCATCAATACTTAGCAAGTGATCCACAATTTCAAAGAAAAAGTTGTTAAGCTTAAGGACAAAGTTTATGCTTTTCAAACACGTAATCCAGGTGATACTTGGAAATAATTTAAATCAGGATCTAGCAAATTGCAAAACTATAAGAAAACTGAGAAATTCATACTATTACAGGAGAGCTGGTTTTCTATGTGAGAACTGTCAGTTCTCCAGTGACAATTTTGTAAAGCAAGTGGACATTGTACTCTGTTCCACATAGTACTGATTCAATTGTTTATCAGAAGTTACACATAGTACGGGTTCAATTGTTTATCAGTACAGGAAGAGTAAAATAAACTACCTATGTGTTCTGCAGTCAGGAGAGGACATTGATGTTTCTAAGTGAACCATTTAGCATGCATTCAGACCCTAATGCAAACATAGTATAATATGTATTACATAAGTTACTGTCAACACAAATAAGAAAATAAAGGCTGCAAATCATAATTATGTCCATCCACTTCACTAGAGGAAGGAAGCTCAGATAGGGGAAGGAATTTGGCCAAATTCATACAGCAAGTTAGAGCAGAGTCCTATGCCAGAAGGTCTCAAAGAGCTCTTATTTTGGGCACTCACTTTAAACACTGTTCTATAGTACACAAACATGTGAATTTGATAATCTCATTGATGAAAATCAGTTAATTTAGACACTGGTAGCCCCTCTCGGTTTTGGCAGCGGTACATGGGAATAAACGGGAGGTAAAGGGTGGGCATTGGGAGGTCAGAAGTGAGACGACAAAGGCAAGCGATTTAAAAGGCCACTGTGCATATCTGAACACAACACAAGAAGGGCCAGGAGAAATGATAACGGGAATAGAAAGGAGAGAAAATTTGGAAGGGGAGTTCACAGGATTTAGTGACTGTTTGCAAGTTGTTAGGACAGAAATCAAAAAGGATCCCAGATATTCTCACTTAGAAATGTAGTAAAACATAATTGTGTGTGTATGAGAGAGAGACAGACAGACAGAAAGACAGACAGACAGATAGGCACAGAGCCAGACAGAGAGAGGAATGTGTGCTACGTGTTGATTGAAAGTCTGGAAGCCTGGAAACTATTTTGCCCAGATTCCTGTCCTGTTTCAGCTCATCTTAACTCCATGTCCGGAAGGCAAACGAAGCCAGAGAAGCAGGAGCAGAGCGAGAAGCAGTCCCGAGGCCGGCAGCGGCTTCGGAGCAGTCTCCCTTTGGTGCTGCTGAGAATGTGGTTAACAGTTTTGTACTATTAATACGATTCTGGATTTCTTCAACCTTCTGGATTTTTCCTCATCTCAAGGGTTATGAAAGCATAGAATTCCTGGGATTATATTCCCTTGATAAAATATCCAGCAAAACCATGTCTTATATGGGCTGGAGATTTAGCTCAGTGGTTCTGGCGCCTGCCTCGTAAGCGCAAGGCCCTGAGTTCCATACCGATAACCACATACAATACCCAGCGTGGAGACTCACGCTCACCAGCCATCAATACCACACACCACAGTGCCGGGCGTGGTGGCTCACGCCTGGCATCCCAGCACTCGGGAGGCAGAGGCAGGAAGATTGCTGAGTTCCAGGTTTGTCTGGGCTACATAGTGAGCTCAGGGCCAGCCTGAACTACAAAGTGAGACCCTGTCTAAAACAAAACAAAACAAAACAAAACAGAAACCAAAACATGTCTTATGTTTGTATCAGACAGCATTATTGCATAGGCTGGCTAGCCGTAGCTGAATCTCAGTACCATCTTCACTGTTTTTGCCCCACTCCTTAGAAATGTTAACTAGCACTGAATTATTAACCAGAGGCTAAAAATGACTCCTGCAGGGCCAGGATTTAGCTCAGTGGTTGCAGCACCTGCCTACCAAGTGCAAGGTCCTTGGTTCAATCCCTGGTAGCCACATACAACAATACGGGGCATGGTGACTGACACCCACTAGCATTTGGTACCACACACCACAGTGCCGAGCTTGGTGGCTCACGCCTGTCATCACAGGACTCAGGAGGCAGAGGCAGGAGGATTGCTGTGAGTGTGAGGCTTGTGTGGGCTACATAGTGAGCTCAGGGCCAGCCTGAACTACAAAGCAAGGCCCTTCCCCCCAAAAAAAGACTCCTGTAAGTCAACACTGACTTCCACTTTTTCCCTAAATGCTCAAAGCACTTAATATTTGCCCATCTTTGTATCTTAATATACACAGTCCAGAACATATTTGGGATAGTTTCCCATTGTTAGTTGTATCGTGTCTGTAAGTACTGTCATCACTTGTGCAATGCTGTTATGCCTGGGACAGTACTACATACATGCCAGATTAAGTTCTTGTTAACTAAAGGCATTTTTATCCCTCTGTTTTGGGAATGAACTTTGCTGCCACCGTAATAGAGGTTCACTGTACATGTAACATGTGGGAGCTGAACTATTTAAGGATAATCTAGCTTTGGATGCGACTATAGGACCATAATGAGATACTAATTCATTGAAAGCAACATTTCAGACCTACTATGTGCCAGAACTAAGCACTCATTTACAACTACTCAGTTACACTTTTTAAATTCAATATTAAAAAACAGTTACCTAAATAAGTGTGATCCTAGACTCACACACATTTTGTTTTGAGAATTATATGTCTAAATTTTTCTTCAAGATATGTATTTCTATATTACTCTTGTTCAGATTGTCTCTTCCAAATTTTGATATTATTTAATTGTTTTGCTTCCCAATTACAGAGACTGGCGGAAAGAAGAAAAAATGAAATGAGTTCAGGAATTCCTGAGCCATGGTAGATCCTCCCCACAGCCTTCCTCAAGGGGAAGTCAGAGCATAACACAGAGTATTTAAATGGACTGCGTGATCAAAAGAGTGGTCTCCAGGTTCCCCCAATTCTCACTCTCCCCCTAAAAAATCAAAGAGCCACAGTTTGATCCCCATCTTTGACATATAGTAATTTAAACATCAAAGAGAGATTTTAGTAAAGGGTTTCACACTTTTGAAGAAAAAAAAGTTAGGTTTCCCATAGATTTGTTGGCAACAGATAAAAGCGCTGTATCAAAATAACCTGGATGAATTGCCTACAGAGCTCATCCACGACATTCAGGGTTCTTGCTGGAAGTAAGGCTGTACTTCATTCGACTTGTTTCTTTGGAAAATAGCAGCTCAATTCATCTGCAAAATTAATGAACACAGAGCCCAAATTTAGATTTTTTTCGTTTCCCCAGAATTCCAACAGTGGCTGAAATCATGACTGCTCACGCTCTGACTCTTATACCACAGTGCTCTCTGGAGAGCCAAGCTTTCTCTGTCCTTTCGTGTGTCATGTTCAACTGTCCTGTGCTGATCACCCCAAGCTTTCATCTATTGCCTTTTGGTCAGCTGTCAATTGCTGCCTTGTGAATCAACATGTAGAAGCCTTTCTATTCTGCTTCTTCCTCTCTCTGGATAATAATACATGCACATACACACAAAGATGTATATATACCTAGCTAATATAAATGTACACAGTAGAGGGAACATCTCAGAAAGAGTAGATTAAACTAGTTTCGGGTAGACATTAATAACAGACAGAAGCACCACTTCCACTGCTCCTATTTTGGCTGAAGTCAGCATCACTGTCACTCAGATGCTAGCAACTGACTTTTAGCTGACTTCTCTGGACGATCTGTTCTGTAACTGCAGTTCTCATGGACTTTACTCCAGGTCTTTGCCTCCTTCTATCCCTCAAAGATGCCCAAAATCATCCTGTTTATGGTCTTTGAACTCTCTCTTCCATTTCCAGTACTTGTTCTCTAAATAGCTGTATAGCCTAATCTTTCACCTTCTCTGAGTCTCTAACTGGAATTTATCAGTGGGGATTTCTCTAAGTACCCTAAATAAAAGAGTAATGGTGACTCCATAGTCCTTTTTCGTTCCTGTTTTAGTATTTGTATTGCTTAAGGTTCTCTAGAGGAACAGAAATAATAAAATATTTATATTTAGATAAGCTTACAGGATCAGAAGCAAGAGAGTCCACAATGGTATGTATTGTGTGTGTATATATGTGTGTGTGTGTGTGTGTGTATATATATATGTATGTATGTATGTATTTTGGAGACCAGAGAAGCCATTAGCTTCTCAGTCTAAGAAGCCAGAAGCCACAGAACAAGACCAATCAGAGATGGAACACCTGTCCAAGACTGAAGGCCTGGATGCTCCCTGGAGAATCTCTGGTATGAGTCTGTAATGAGAGGTTGAGGAAGCTGAATTATGATGTCCACAGGTTATGTCAGTAGCCAAGATGCCCCCACTGAAACAGAATGGACCTTTTCCATTGCAGGCCCACTTCCCTTTCCTTCCACTCTCGTTCTTGCTGGGCTCTAGGCCTGTTGGATAGCACCAGTCATAACAATGGTGGGTCTTACCCTCCTTGATTTGCTGTCCTATGTGGTTCCAGTGTCTGCCTGGCAAGCACAAAGTCTCGAGTTCAATCCCTGGTATCACATATCACAGTGCTGGATGTAATGGCTCATGCCTATAATTCTAGTACTCAGGAGGCAGAGGCAGGAGGATTGCAATGAGTTCAAGGTTAGCCTGGGCCACATAATGAGTTCAGGGTCAACTTGAAGTACAAAAAGAGACCTGGTCTCCAAAAACTAAAAAATAAAATAATAAAATAAAATAAATTGAGGCCCAAACTGAAAGAAAAAATGATTTAGTAAATCAGAGGACTGGGGAAGAAAAATAAAGTTGAAGTTGGGCATGGTGGTGCATGATCATAATCCCAGGATTCTCATAATCCCAGGACTCAGGAGGCATGACTCAGGAGGCTGAAGCAGGAAGATTGCCCTGAACTCCAGAAGAGAATTGACAATATAGCAAGTAAAAGACCAGCTGGAACTACATAGAAAGAGACTTTGTCTCTAAACAAATAAATACACTGAAACCCAAAAAGTCACATGAATGGCATGAGATGTTCCATGCTGAGTGAATGAAACCAGGTGGTTTGAGTAGTTTGAATCCAGTGGTCAAAGAAAAGTGACAGGCATATAGCTAGTTTCCTTTGTGAATTCTACAAAGTATTTTAAGAAAAATTAGCAGCAATCACTTTCAAACTCACCCCGCCAAAAAAAAAAAAGAAAAAAAAAAGAGGGATCACTTCCAAGTGCATGTTATTCCAAATATTATACTGATACAAAGCTAGACAAGGACACGACAAGGAAAAAAAAGCGGGTCAATATCTTTGATGATCATAAAGCAAAATTTCTCAGCAAAATACAAGCAAAGTAAATTCAGCTGTACATTAAAAGGATTTTATACCACAGTCAAGCAGGATTTAACTCAGGGGTATAAGGATCATCCAACATGCACAAGCAGTATGAAAAATAAAAAGTATACCATCATCTCCATAGACACAGAAAAGGGATTTTTAAAAATTCAAAAACCTTTAATGATAACATTTCTCAGCAAATTAGATATAGAAAGAATACCCCTCAACACAATAAAGGCTGCATTTCACAACCTTGTGGTTAATGTTATACTCAATGGTAAAAATCTAAAAGTTTTTCCCCTAATTACAAAAACAAGAACAGGGTACTCGTGGTCACAGCCTTTGTTTACTGTTGTACAACAACAATTCGTTAAGAAAAAAAGAGACTGTCAGGTGTGGTAGTGCATGCCTATACTTCTAGCACTCAGTTCAAGACCAGCCTTAAAGGACAGAGCAAGATTCTGTCTTGGGGGGTGGGGGGCAAACTGGAAAGAAAGAAGTGAAACTCTCTGCAGGTGAAAGGATCTCACATATACAAAGTTCTGAAGAGTATATCCAGGAAGCCTGTTAAAACTAACAAATGAACTAAGACTAGAAGATACAAGATCAGTATATAAAAATAAGTTCTATTTCTGTGAACTAACCAGGGAGCATCTCACAAAAAAGGAAATTAAAAAATTATTTCAATGTAAAATAGCAAAACTATTAAAAATAAAATCGTTAAGAACACATTTATCCTGGGATGTGTAATATATTCCAAGTAGAAATGATGAAAAACATTGAAGAAGACACAAAAAAGATATCTCATGTTCATAGACTGGAGTAACTGACAGATTAAAATGTCTCTACTGGCTAAAGTTGTCTGCAAGTTCCGTGCAATCGCCTTCAAAATTCCAAACGCTTCAAAAATCCCCAAAGTCACAAAATTAAAAAGACCCAGAATAGCCAAAGCAATCATCCACAAGAAAAAAGCTGGGGGCATCAACTTTCTGATTTCTAACTATTTTACAAATAATTATAGGTAGTGACTGCCCATTGCCAACAAAAAGGATCAAAACTGGATTATGGTTTATACCTAGACTCCCCCAAGAGCCTTATGTGGTTATAGATGGGGGCTTGAGAAGATAATGAATTTTTGAAGGCTACTAGGAGGTGGGATCTTGGCAGAAAAGGTGGATGAGTATGGATGAGGCCTGTAGGGTGGGTCTCCCTCCCTAGCTCCCCGCCTTGACTCCTCTCCTGCACCATATTCCTGTGCAATCCCATCTTGCTTTGCGGGCCTCTGCAAACTGTGGGACGAAATAAGCCTCTCTCGCTGTAAGTTGTGAATGTTGGATGCTGTGTCCCACTGATGGGACAAGTGCCTACGACAACTCTTATTGTAGTTTGTTCTGACACGCCCATGGCATCGTGGTTATTTCTTCTCTCTCCCTCTTCTCCCCTCCCCCTCTCCCTCTTTCCTCAGATCTGCTTCCCATCTCTACCAAGACTACCTCCTCGTTTCTTAATGTGGCTATTTTTCTCTTTAAAATCCTCTTAATAGCCAGAAGTTTCATGGTGCCAGGTCTAGTGATTAAGGTGGAGGAGGACCCCGCGTAATATTTCTATCTGCCTTTCTACTGGATGGCACAAGGCGGTGATATTCACCACGACTCTGATCACACATCATAAAGACTTTCATAAAAGAAGATTTCCAGAACTACTTCAAAATGTGGCAAAAAAGATGGAATAAGTGTGTTTGAAGCGGTGGAAAGTATTTTGAGGGTGATTAACGGCAACATGTTTTTTGCTGTAACAAATTTTTCTAAACATTCACCAAATTTTTCATTATACTTCCTTTTACACACAGAGTGTTCTCTTTTGGGGATGTCACAAAATTGAGGAGCAGTTACCCTCCTTTTGTTCCTTGTTAGTAAAAGCTAGTTGAAAGCCTTCTTCATTTAGGACTTGGAGAGAGCAGTGTCACTTGACCGCATAAAGTTTACTGTGACCTAAACTAGCAATGAGTCATTTAAATTAGCAATAGTGGGGCTGGAGATGCTCAGTACCGGAGAACTCCCTGGAAGGCTGGAAGCCTGGGGTCCATGCCCAGCACCACGAAATCAAAACAGAAACACATTAGTCCTTTTCACTGGGCCAGAGAGTCCCCTGATGGAGGCACTGAATTCACTGGTCAGATGACTCCCAAGCTCTCTTACGATCATTTCTTTCTTTCCCTCTCTCTCCTGGAGATCAAAAGCAGGGCGTTTGTGCTGAGTCCTCCCCCTAGCCCTTTTTAAAACTTTCTTTTGAGACCAGGTCTCACTAGGTCACTGCCATGTGGCTCCTCTCAAACTCATAGGCCTGAGTGACCTTCTAGCCTGAGCCTCCCGAGGGGCTGACCTTGCAAGTGCGTGCCACCGTACCCAGCTTCGGATTTCATTTTTTTAAATTGGAGCTAAAATGTTTTTACTCTATGATCTATTCTTCCCTTTTGGAGTTTCTCTATTTTCATTTTTGTTCTGGTGCTGGGGATCAAGCCCAAGGACTTGTGATGTACTCTCCCACCGAGATGTAACTCAGGTTTGTTATCTGTTTTGTAAAAAATAGCATTTCTGAGTTGGATGTGGTGGTGCACACCTGTAATTCTACAGTTCAGGCTGAGGCAGGTTAGCAAGTTCATGCCCAACCTGGGCAGGTGGGCAAGGTTTTGGTCTCAAGACAAAAATGAAAAGTGGGCTGGAGTGTGGCCCAGTGGAAAGGCCCTAAGCAAATAAAACAGTACCATGGGGCAGAGTAAGAGAGAGCTTTGAGAAGTGATGAATATATCAAAGACTTTGCCAATGATGATAGTTTCATTGGTATACACTGACCTCTAAACATATTGGGCTGTATATGCTGAACATGTACAGCTCTTTACATGTCTTCAATGTTTCAATGACTTTCAAAAAGCAAAGGAAATAGGCCATAGTGTTCTCATTCAGGATAACACATGTGTGGTCTTGGACATCCGTTTAGGAGCCAGGAAGGAGTAGGAAGGAGCCAATATCTCAATTTGGAAATACTTTTGGTTCTAATTTATACTTACCCACTTCCCTTGATGAATGTGTGTGTGTGCTTTTTAAACATGTACATCCCAACTTCGCATGGCTCTTCTTCTAATAGTAGCAAATACTAGCTAGCTCACCCTTAGGTGATGTCTATATATTGATAAAATCTGCACATACGTATTTATAAAATGGGGAAAATAAACGTGGCTTTTATATTTTGTGACCACAACCCTTCTCTAAGGGCTATAGCGCTACCACAATTCTATTAGCGTTTGTCACATAGGCAAGTTGACATAAAAGGAGAAAGCAACTTGTCTACAAGAAGGTGAGGCAGGAACATTATGTATGGTGACAAAATGAGCCTGTGATTTTTAGTGAATCACAGTCTCCTTTGAGCGTTGCATTTGGAGCAAGGTTTGCCATCAGCTCTGGAAGGCTGTTTGAATAGGTAATTACATTCAATCTGCGCACTAACTGGCACTGAAGGGGAGGAGAGAAGAAGCCATACCTGCCGGTGAAGCTCTCAGTTGCTGTGACAACCAGATCTGAGAAGCTGGATGAAATCAGAGTCCCCAATCCAGAGCTGCCTGCTTCCCCAGTCAGGGGTAGATAAGAATGGCTCTTTCTCCTTTCACGCTGGGAAACATCCGCTGATGGCACCTGCGAACTTCCCCCCCCTCTTGAAACTTCAGTGTCCTCATCACTGCCTAAGTCAATGATGGGGACAATGAGAAAGGTCAGTTGTGTGGTTACCAGGTTACCCACTGCCACCTCATGGAAAACCTCACAGACATCGTAGTGGTGGTCTTTTTTTCCAAGACCAATATTACCATTCATTTCTTTCTCTGGAATATAATCTTTGCCCTAAGGAAGCAAGAGTGTGCTGACAACTGAAGCCTACAACATTCTGAGATAAAGATTTTATCCAGTTGTAGAATGATACTTTTTGTTTTTAAAATACTTCAATGAGATTACAATATTATATTCCAAATAAAATAATTCAATACAATTTTTAGATTTGCCCATAGACGCAGTGAAAATATTGTTATGTCCAGTTCCTCCTGAGAAACACTGTTTGCAACGCCATGTCCAGTCACCCCATTAACACTGCAGGCCAGCATGTCACAGCTTCTAAAAGCTTTCTCTGTGACCATTACATGAGCACTCAATTTCTGGTGCTGTGGCAACAGAGAAAGGGAGAATTTTTTAAAATATATGAATTTCTGTTAAAGGCCAGATCTTCACCTCAGTAAGGGGTTTAAATAATGTGTTTTCAGAGCCTTCACCTTATATATCGACCATGTTTTCTTGGTAGTGCCTGAAAATTATATATTTTACCATCTTTATGATCCATCAAAATTTTGTCACATTTTCATAGCACTGCTTTCTGGCTGGTGGGCTTTTCTCTCAAGCCAGAAAGAATTACAAAGCAAACCTCCAAAGAGGTCTGAACAGAAGGATTTATTGTCGAGTGAAAGCAGAAAACAGCATTTATGGTAAAGTAAAAGCACACACAGAACCCAAGTGGGTTGCCACAGGGTCTGTTTGTCTTGAGGTTTTTATATTTCTGTATCTCAGATCACTGTGGGCCAAGTGGGGTCAGTGTGTGTGGGGTCCCAAGCAGGAAAGTCTGACTGAGAAGTGGCCTACAGTGACCCGGGGTACGAGCAAGCACACTCTTGCAAGCTGTTCATTGTGACTTTTTTGAAACTAGAAGAACAGAGGCACGCTGCAGAGGGCGGTGGATAGAGGCCTGTAGGTACTAGTTAGTGGTCACCTTGCTTTATCTTATTCCACGGCAAGAAAATCCCAGTAACCCTTTGTTTGTTCACCTCCTGGAGCTCCAGCCATGGCCATTCTGTCCTTCACTGAGTCATCCGGACTCCTGTGCCTTAATTTTTCCCTGGCTATAGGTTCTATTGGCGGAATTGACTGCTTTGATTAGTGCTGTGTGCCTCTTGTGAGCAAAACTAGACCCAAACCTTAGAAAACAGAACCGCTCCCCACCATGCTTGAGCCAAGGTCTAGTGATTCATTCTTCCCAGGTCTTTTCCTACTTCTTTAATTTAGAGTACCAGCCATTGCAAGGGTAGTAAATGGTTATTTATACAAGTGAATCCTTCATGTTATTTATCTAGTGTTGTAAATATCAAAACACCTCTAAAGAGTGATCACTTTGTGCAGCTAGGGGACACAGGTTGAGTAGTTCTCACAATATATTTCATAATACACCCTAACACGGCTGGTTAGCATATTTCTGGTTACAGTTAAACTTCCCCCAGAGCATCAGTATTATTATCAAAAGGCCTGAGTGCCTGACCTGTTCTTAACCTGTCCCTTGGTTAAAGCGCTCCTACCTGATGGTTCAAACAGCCAAAGACAATGGTTCAGAGAAGGACACTCAGATTTCATCAGCTTGCCTCCTACTCTAGCAGATCAAACCAGCTTTCCTAGTCCTGTACTGAGTATGAAGTGTTTGGAATGGAACTGAGCCTCTCCGAGCACAGCTTTCCTCATGTAGGAAGGCGTTGTGATGATTAGAAATAATGTATGCAAAAGTTGCTAATCACAGATCTACCTTGTAGCATGCAATCAATAAATTGTAACTATTTTTATTTTGCTTGTAATTCAGATTCTCTACTGTGGTAGATACACAACAGAAAATGCATGTGATTGAGACAAAGAGTAGTTCTTCAACTGGAAAGCCACAACCAGAGACTGTGACAAGTTCTCAGACAAGCATGCTCTAAAACACATGTGCGCCTCTGACCAGAGGCTGCATGAACTTGGCCGTGTACTAGGGAAAGGCCGCTGCAGAACCCAGGGTGCAACATTGCGGGAAGGCTATATTTTCAGGTGCTGGCCCTGCATGTGTACAAAACTGAGATTGGGTACTTAAACTTCTGGCCCTCGCCTGGACACTTGCCTTTTTTACTTCCAGGCCAAGCCTCCAGACAGTCTCCTTTTCCCTGGAGGCAGAGTTTCAAAGAATTGTCAGTGGCCTGGGGAGCATGGTCAGTCAGCAAAAGAGTGTGCTGACTTGAGTTATTACAGAGAAAAAAAGGGGAAGTTCACAGGGAAAAGGGGGAGCCAGGGAACAAGTAAGGAAAAGAAAGACTACGAAGTGTTGGGCCCTCTCCTGACTCAAATGTCTTACAGTAACATACACAGTCTACCCGTGTGAACAGGGTATGTGAGCCAAAGGAAATGAGCTAAGACCTGCATTTAAATAGTTTCCGGCCTAAAGATTTTAAAAGCAGTACAGTTACTAGGTTTTTCAGAATGCTGGAATCCCCTTCTTCTCTGGGTTCTTTCTGAGCAAAGAAATGGTCAGGACAAACGAAAAAGGTAGCAAAGTTTTACATTTATTAAAGGTAGGAAAAGAAACAGGCTGCAGAATGAGTTTGGGCCGAGTAACCAAAGGGGAAAGTATACTTCGTAGAGTGACAGTAGATTAATGTGAGGGAGCTCAGCGGTGACTGTCTTGTCGTGTGTCCCACTTCTCAGGCTGAGCTCAGGTCTAGATGACTCTATCCATACCTGCTCCAGTTCTAGCAAGAAGTCCCCAGGTAGGGCCTTGGGACCTGCTCTGCACATGTGTCCTGGGATTTGGTAATTCACAGGTCACACCTACCCCCCAGCCAGCTGTGCCACACCTTAGTACTCCACAAAGAAATTGATAATGAAAGATTGTAGAATGCTCATAGTCTCCTGAGACTCGTCTGTGAAAGTTGCTTTGCATTTTATAAAGTTTCCCGGTTCATTATTGTATCTCTTCCATAGAACAAGGAGAAACCTAGGACCTATTATTGGCATTTTAGAGGAAAAAGCCCAAGGCACAGAGACAGTTACTTCCTCAGTAATTATCAGACCTGTACTGGGAAGAAGGCAACTCTTTAGCAGGAATCATGGAAATGTGGTGAGTGGTTGAATTCGACTTTGCTCTGGATCTGGGATTTCCCGCTATTAGCTGCCTGGTCTCAAGCAATGAATCTCCCATATCTTTATTTCTTGTTTCTTCACATGTAAAGATTTGTGCTTCAAAGTACTTAGCTATTTGCTGGGTTTGGTGGCTCAAACCTGTGATTCCAGCACTCGGGAAGCAGAGGCAAGAGGATTGAGGAGTTCGAGGCTTGCCTGGGCTACATAGTGAGCTCAGAGCCAGCCTGAACTACAAAGCGAGACCCTGACTCAAAACAAAACAAAACAGGACAAAACAAAACCCTTAGCTATTGGATCGTGGTGGGCATTCAGCTAGAAACAAATGCATGAACAGTTCAGAAACACACCCAGCACAGAGTAAGTTTTCAACAGACGCTGCGATCACTTCATGTTTGAATATAATACTCTACAGACTCCTGCTCTCTACCCTCCACATTTTGTCAGGTGTCCTTGACTACACTATTTCCCTTCTGAAAGCAGCGGTCAGCTTTTCCAGCCAGAAGATGAATGATAAAGAAGAGGGCTTCGTTCATTAAACAAATCTTTTCACACAGCTAAATAGGAGGCAGCCCTGGGGTGGTGCAGAGCCTATGAGAAAAGGAGGCAGCTTTCGTTTCTGTTGGAAATAAATCAACGCATGAATCCCAGCAATGCAGCTTGAGGACCAGGGTGGAAAGCATTTTTAGAACTGTCACTTTAAAAATATGCTCCCTCCTGCCTCGCGGCTCTCGGTGGGCAGATTTTAAAATAGAAACAAGTAACTTTAATTAGGCTCTAATTAGCCACACAAGTTCGGTGAGCTAGGATAGTTTATTTTAGAAAAAGTGAATATAATAACAGGCGGAGGATTTTCCAGGCGCCACAACTTTAATTACAATCCCAAACACCTCAAGAGTGCTTACTGGGCCAATTAAATCAGCGGGGCAAAGGTAAAACTAACACACGGTCCTAGATCTGAGTTCTGATGATGTCTTCTGTTTGAGTTCCTTTCCAAAGTAATTTGAAAAGCAGATAACCCGCAACGCTTGCTTAACCAGGAGCAGGAGGCCTTTAAACTGCTGTGAAAGGCACGCTCAGCTGGGATCCCAAAGGTTGGGATTTGCTAGCTCAGTATTGCCCACCTGCAGCATGGGCCTTCTGGTTTGCTTCCAGCTCATCTCCTGAGACGGAGCCCACTCCCGCTCTGCTCTGAGCCTTAAATTCAGCTAACTGACCGGGCTTCGGGGAGTGACTAGGGAGAAATAGCGCTTTAGATGCCCTGCTGGAGTGTGCTGAGGCATCAGTGGGGCCAGTCTACAGTGGACGTTCTTGGAACCCCAAAAAGCCAGCAGCTGAAGGAGAAGCAATAGACCCTTCGGGACCACTTACGTGTCTAGAAGGGAAGAGGATGACAGAGCTCTTTCATCTTCCTGCCCCCACGTGGGGAATGGTGGGGAGAATGCCAGTGTTCAAAGTGAAAATTCAACCTTTGCCACAGGTTGAAAAGGGAAGTCCAAGCAGGTCGGGAAATGCTACCCATCCCTCCTCTAAAATGTACTTTTCATATCACATGGGACAAAAAGAGCATTTGTAGCCAGTGGACGGCCAAGTGGTCTCTTCTCCCATACACAGATGAGAATTTTGACTGAATATTGTACAAACAGGAGCAAGGGCCTTTGCATGTGATGCTATAGATCAGAGGAGTGCTCCAGGGACTTCATTTTGTTAATTCGGAGCTATGTTGAGAACCAGGTGCTCAAGCAAGCTAATATTCTCACTTCAAGTGACTCAATTTGATGGGAGTCACATAGAAATCAGTGTCTATATGTTCCTGCCACTGTACAGCAACCACAATGAGTAAACCCTTTTAAGTTTTTCCTTATTTTCCAGGGCATTGTTGTTCATTCTGAACCTGGTGCTCCATGGAATTCATTGCTTTGTGTAGCAATGAATTAAGTGTCACATGGGCATCTGGCACTGGACTAGCTTCTGACAACAAAAGGAATAAGGCTGGATCCCTCCATTTGAGAGGTCTGCTGCCTGGGAAGAGCAGGAGGCCTTAGTCAGGGAGGCAAGAAACAAACCTACTCACGAAGGGTCATTGTCGCGACCCTCGCTGGTCCCGCAGAGAGAGACGCAACACGCGGAGCGCAAGCTTGAGCTTTATTATTACCACCACCCATATAGGCACTTATATATCTCCCCATGGGGGCCCTCCCACCGAGCACGGGTGATACCATATTAGGCCTGCGCTCAGCTGGTTTGTATTAATCAGCAGTCCCTGGCTTACTGCCAGCCGCCATCTTTGGGGAGCAGCCGTCACGGCCCGCCACATCTCCCCCTTTTTCTAAGAGACTCATAGGGACCGTGCCTGTCTTAGGTTGTACCCCTCTTGAGCACGCCTTACCCTTCTTTGGCAAAGGGAGACGTACTTAAGATGAACTCCCAAGCCTATCTTAGGTTGGTCATGTCAAAGAGGTATCAGTACCCGTCTGACTACCGGTCCAGCACGCTGAGCCATACATGGGGGGACTGGCCAGCCTCGAGTGCTCGCACGGTGAAGGTCAGGTGGCGCATTTGCCGGCGCTGGCTTAAGCAGTACCAGCGCAGGGCCAATGCCACAGCCGCGGCTCCCAAAAGTAGCAAAAATCCAGTGAGATCGTCCCGGCCCAGATCTGAAACATCTGACCCAAGGTAACAAAGATGGAGGACTCAGGCACTGTGGGGACCTGTGTCTCATTAACGCTACAGATATCATCGTGCAGCTGCTTGGTGAGGTTGTAGAACTGTTGATTCCATGGCCCATTGATGATCTGTTGCAAGGCTCTAGTGGCCTGAGACAAGTTAGACACAGGCACGGCAGTAACACAGGCGTGAGGGTAGGTCACATCACAGGAATAGTGGAAACGTGCCCACAGCATGTCCATCTGTTCTTGCAGCAGTGCCGTTTGCTGATTGAGGTTCAAAATGCCTGTTTGCAAGTGCATGCTAAGGTCCTGCGCTGTATTTAAAGCTATTGCAGTCTTTTCGGCGAGATGGTCCACCGTGCTGCAGTCAGCGCTGCTTGAGCAACCTCGAACCCCACGGCTGCCACAGCGGCGACAACATCGGCGGTTATCCCAGTCTCTTTTATGGCGCACGTACAGATACATCGCTATCTCTGGTGCTTCAACGGGGACCGGCAGCCAAGCAGGGATGCAGACAAAGACTGTATTTGTCGAGTAAATCCAGCAGGCACTGAGGGAACAATTCTCAACAGAACAGTTAAGGATTCCTTCCGATGGGACAGACCCTTTCCAACAAAGGAAAAGGAAGGGTGGTCTACCGGGGCGCCTGGCTTTCCTTAGACATGACCGGAGTAAGAAAAAAATAAAAGGAAAGAAAGGTGCATCATTCTCCACCGCCTGGAGGACTGGAGGCTCTCTTACCCACACCCATCGGAGGTGACCGTGGGCTCCCGATGTCATCAGCAACAGGGCGACGAGACTCCTCGTAGTTTCAGTCGGCGGTCCACTCAGCCCGCAGGCCGAGGTGCACAACTGACGCTTGAGGGTGTTATGGGCGCGTTCTGATTCCTTGGCCTTGTGGGTTGTAAGGGATGCCTGTGGAGTGTTTTATTCCTAGCTGTGCACAAAATTGTCTGAATTGGTTGGAAGTATATGCGCTGAAGCAAGAGCCCCCGAGGACCAGGCGCCAGGCCTAACCACTCACTGCTGAGTCCCAGCACCTGGGACCAGCCAGGTGGAATCAGCTGCCGAGAGACGTGGACTAAGAAAACGAATCCACCTGGAGCTGAGCAGCAGGACCTGGCCGTGGGGATGAGAAACACCTGTGGCAGCCCGGGTGCCACGAGTTCAAAATGCAGCAGCTGATCCAGGCCGCTGGAGAAACACCCCTCACCTTCTGAGTCCCCACAAATTGCGCCTGGCCAGTCAGTGTACTTAGATTCCAATGAGCTCGAGGCCCGCCCGCGGCCTGGTTTTCTCGGGCCATGGTTTGGCTGAGCTCCTGCCAGGCCGCCTTCCATATCACATACTGCCCTCCCGATAGGGTGGCTCAGGCTATGTTTGTCCAATCATCGGGAGCCAGGGCGACTCCTGTGGACATGGAGTCTAATAAAGATAGGATATAGGCGGCCTATGGTCCATATGGCTGGACAGCTTCCTTAAGCATTTTTGTTTAAAATCTATGTTTTGATGGCACCTTCGTTGATTTGCGTCTTCAAAACCAGGAAATAACATGCCTCCCTCACGCAAATCAGCCCACCCTTTTGCCTCTTCTTTAGGCGGCATGTCATTGGAAGGTGGCGGGGGAGCAGAGGCTTCCGCCCCTCCCCCCTTTGTCTCCTCCCATTGCCTCTTTTCCCTTTGCTCGCTTTGGCGCGATATCCTTTTTCTTTCTGTTTCCCTTTCTTTTTCCTGTGCTAGCCTCAGTACAATCAGAATCAGCCGACTCGGAGTCACTCGAAGAGGGGGAGCTGGGGGAGGAGGAAGTGTCGCAGCGGCTGTCTGAGCTGGAGGCCATACTAAGCTGGGTGAGGAGTATCTCTGCGGCGGCTTCCTCCTCACCCTCTTCTAACACCCTTGCTCCCTTTTGCAGTGTTTCCCGATGGCTCTCCCGACCGCTGTGAAAGCAACCACGAACTAAAGTAAGCGAACCTCCGCCCTACAAGGGGCAAACCTACTCTTGCAGCGCCTCCACAGACCTTACCTGATCGTTGCGCCTCCGCCCGCCCGGTACCGACGCGAGGTTCCCGCGTTTCGGCACCAGTTGTCGCGACCCTCGCTGGTCCCGCAGAGAGAGACGCAACCACGGCGTGCAAGCTTGAGCTTTACTGTTACCATCCCCAGCACCTGTATAGGCGCTTATATAGCTCCCCGTGGGGCCCGCCCACCGAGCACGGGTGATAGCAATTAAGGCCTGCGCTCAGCTGGCTTGTATTAAGCAGCACTCTCTGGCTTACTGCCAGCCGCCATCTTTGGGGAGCAGCCGGCACGGCCCGCCACAGGTCATCCTACCAAACCCACAGCTGGAGTCACCCCCAAAAGCAGTAGCAGGGAAGTTGCCATGAGGAAGGGTCTCAAATCCTTCTGAGGTGGCTCCAGTTGGGGTTACAAACAGAGAAGCCCTAACCGCCAAAATCACCAGCCCAAAGCATTTCTTTGGGGAACTGTTGGAGTGCTACGTTTCGTCCTTGGCATCAACATCCATAGCAAAAGGATCAGGGCATAGAGTTGGGTGAGTTTTTATGGAATTTGAGCTCAAAGAGAGTCGATTTCTGTCAGTATTTTGGGTGACAACTAAGACACCTGTAGCAATTCCTGGGAACATTCAATGGGGAGCATAAACTCAGTCTTGTGGGGAGACTCTTGCAACTGGCTACATCACAGAGCAAATACCTGCAAGATTTTCGCTGAGGGCATAGAAACACAGAGGACAGACACTGTAAAACCCTACTGAAGCACTCACTGTTAACACTCTGAAAATTGGCCTTTTAGGAACTAAACCAATGCTATTCAAAGTCATTAGGTCTATTATGTTCTATTTGAAATCACTTAAATAAAACCACCCTTGAATAAGCAGAAGGAAGCCAACTTGCTCCAAGATTCCAGTGACTAAAAGAAAGTGTCCCAAGGCCAGTCGACTCATCTGTTTGTGTACTCAGATTAGAACTTCTCAGGCCTCTTTGACCTATGAGGAAAAATGACATCTTACAATGGTCTTTCCCTGGTTCTGCAAGACTCTTCGTTCCCCCCTAGCTAATTACAGGAAGGCCAAGGAGGAGCCCACTTTGTTTCACACACTCTGACCTGTCACTTCTCTGGCCTCTCACAACACCAGAGTGGGAGTGACACCAATAATAAACCTAGGAATCACAAGCAACATTTAACAGTTGTGTGCTATGTGTCAAATTCTACACCAGCTGGTTTATATTAGATTGTTTAGAGTGTATTGAGTACTTTAACCTAGACATTACCATGTTTTCTCCTTTTTTAGTATAAAGAAACTAAGGCCATAAGAAATAATCTCCCCGAGAACGGGAAAAGGTGAGACCATCATTCTGACTCAGAAAGTTTAAGTCCAGAGTAAACATGGTCTCGACAGATGCTGCCACTACCATACAGTCTTAGTACAGCGAACGTCACTTGAGCTAATGATTGATTGTAAGAGCTCAGCAGAAGAAAGGTCACACTGACAATGAACCCTAATGTGAACCAATGGAATTTGGGTGATAACGGGGTCTCGGTGTAGGATGATCAACTGTAACGAGTTCACCACTTGGGGATAAGGCGTTTTATAGAAGCTCTCCATCCCTCCTACTCCATATTGCTGCAGACCTAAAGTTGCTCTTAAAAGGAGAAGTCCAACAGACTGTCAGGCCCTACTGAAAGCTTCTTACTCACAGGTGCAAAGTGAGGCCTGAGAATCTCCATGTCTGACAATCCCTTATCCTAAGAGTCATACTTTATTAAAAGTCTTCTGTAGCTTAATTAAAGCCCTTATGGGACATTAAAGGGGAAGTCTGATGGCTTCTCGCACATGCACATGAAAGTATAACTTCTTTCAATATTCCTTCCTTCCTGCCCCCTTCCCCAAATTTTCTTCTTTTTAGCATCTACACAAACATCTTTTTAAAAGGGCTGGAGATGTAGTTCAGTGGTAAAGTGCTTGCCTAACATGTATGAACCCTTTGGTTCCTAAAGTTTTCCTTTCTTGTATAGGACCTGCTTTTTTTCCTTCTCTATGAGAGCTCCATGGATGTTATTTACCCCTGAGGTTCTGACTCTCGTGATGAATCATTTTCATTCTTCCTGATTTGCAATTTCACTTTAACAACTCACTTTTTAATTTAACAACTTGTAGGCCCTTTCGATATATTGATTCACCACTCCATTTAGCTTCTTGGTTTTTAAAAGGGTATATGCTTAGAAATATGACCCCAGATTCACACCTATATATATTTGAACAGTGTACTCAAATCTTCATCAGCTTGTCAGTATATTTAAAAATACATGTAAATATTGGTAAACACGCACAAGACTACAGAAGGTAACACAGTGAACGCCTTCCAACTTGTAAGCAAGACAAAATAAATACTGGGCTAGGGATTTAGCTCAAGTGGTACCACACCTACCTTGGAAGCACAAGGGCCCAAGTTCGATCCCAGATACCATGAAAAAAAAAAGAATGAAAGAAAATAAATACAATGATTTTTCCACTTTGCCTTATTCTGCTTGTTTTATTCCTAGTATTATTTCTTTCTCTTTCATTTTGTCTTTCTTTGTTTCTGAAGAGATCCTTTTTCTACTGGCTGGGTGCTGTGCCACATGATTTGAACCTCTAAATTTCACACTTCTTTCACAATCTTTCTTTTTGATTTATCCTTATTTTCAGTCTTTCTACTGAATTTAAAAGGGGAATTATGTGTTAGTTTCTAAGAACTCTTTCTTATTAATTGTTGATAGTATTCCATTCTTGTGTGATTATGCACTTTCTTCTTGATTCATTTCATGTTAGTTTTCTACAAATGACTAGTAGGAACACAAACTTGGTGTTTGGAAACAATATACCTTTTGTTTTTTTCCCAGTGTTTGTGACCCAGGTATGCAGAGGATACTTCATGGGATGCTTATGGCTCTGGGTCTCTCACAAGTATATGGTCAAGAAGTTGGTCGAATCTGTAGTAATTTCAGTGCCCAGGATGGAGAGGGACAGAAGATCCATTTCTAAGCTCACACACGTAACTACTGGATGGAGTTAGAAGACCTGCTCCCTGCTTCCAAACTGACCTCTGTGATCACCAGTGGGCCTCAGTTCTCCACATAAACCCTTTCTCACAATATGGTCACTGGCCTCAAAACATGGCAGCTGGTTTCACAAGAGGAATAAATATTGAGAAGTCAAAGGAGGAAAGAAGAGAGGAAGAAGAAAGAGACAGAGAGAAAGGGAATTCCATTGCATCCTCCATATTCAGTTTACTCGCTAGAAATATTGAGATGATTCACTAAGTCTAAAGCACAATGATGGGGAAAGGAATGAAAGGGAATTGTAACAAAAACTTTAGACATGCCAGTGTGGTGGCACCACACCTGTAGTCCGAGCACTCAGGAGGCTGAGGCAGGAGGATTGTCTTCAGTTTGGCACCAACCTGGACTACATGGTTAATTCAAGACCAGCCTGGACTACACCCTGGGCCCTGTCTCAAAAACTAAAGAAAAATGACTGAGGACATAGTTCAGTGGTGCTATTCATTCTTGGTAAGCACAAGGTCATGGGTTTGATCCCTAGTAACAGAAAACAAAACAAAAACTTAGACATATCATTAAACCAACCATGTTCTCTCAATTGTTCATTAATTTGTTTTTAGGCTGCTTTGTGATTTCCTAATCACTCCCTTCTTTTCAATTCAGTTCTGTTTTTATCTTTGTCTTTCTTGGTCATGCCACAGGCTTTCCCTAAATGTCTAGAAACACTAGTTGCACACTTAAATAATACAATAAGAAAATATGAGGTTTGACAAGGCTTGAGTGTCAAAAGATCAAGGATCAGCAGATTTTATACTGAGTGGTGGTTAATGTTATGAATGGTCCCTAATTCCAGCACGAGGAGGTCTTTGTGCTGCGACCACATCCTGGAACTACCTTCCTTTGTTCTTCTGCCATCATTTGTTCAAAATTTTTAGGACTATCTTGTCCAGATCTTTGTTTGAAGAAGAATGCTTAGTCACCATCTACATAAACTTAGGGGATAAGACTGAAGCGATTGGTTCACGTAGTCACAGGTTTTCAACTACTCCTACTTTTTCAGTTCCCTGTAGTGCCCTACAGTTCTGGCCTTGTGGAGATGATAGCGCAGGTGTTTTGCAATTGTCCCATTTCCCAAGAAACAAGCTATAAAATCCCGACAGTGAGAGTTCAGGTCTTTTTGCTGAATTACTATAAAATCTTTGCAAAGAATATTCTACACTTGTCTCATCCATAAAACCTGAGAAACAGATCAAATGAAATTTAAGTTTCCTTAAAACAATGGTAAGAAAAAAAAGGGAAAAGAAAAACAATGAAGAAAGAAGGATAAAAAGGAAACGAAGCTTTTATGGATAAGGGGAGGGAGAATGCTAATAAAATAAAAATCAAGATATATCATGTACAGGTATAAATCCCATATGGTGAAAGTGATCATTATGCATGTCTAAATTATACCAATAAACTGAATTAATAAAAAGTGATAATCCAATTCAGCTAGGATTTGTAACTTTTACTACAGCTATATTTCACATATTTTGAAATGTAAAAATCTACTACATAGTAAAAATTTTAAATGAGCTCAAGCTGAGAATATTATATGAAAGTTACAATTGAGCTTCCAAAGTGGGCAAGTCTATATTTTTTCCAGATGATAAGTACTGTAAGAATCTTCCTACATTATTAATAGAATTCCATGTGATGGGCATTGATAGAAACAGGGAGGTCTTTTCTCCCAAAGAAATATAAGTTTTATAGCATTTCAGTCATGTAGAAAGAAATATAAAGCTGTAGAATGAGAATTTTCTCTTGCAGCTATGGCTTGGACTTCTGGGCTTCAAAACATTCTAAAAGTAGTTATGACTAATCTACACTGATGCTGGTCTAAACCATTTTCTGAGAATGTATACCTCCTATAATCTTTCCAGCTCCTAATCTAATACCCTGATTGACTTTCCTTTTCTAAATGGAAGTTCAAGAGAAATCCTTGATCCTGTGAATTATGAATAATTAAAGACCATTCAAACACTTTATAATTTTGTTTTCTTGTTATACCTCACTTTAATTTTACTTTAAAGCAGTAACAGTATGAAGATTTTAGTTGATGAATGCAGCATTCTAAATTTTGACATAAATAGGAATAAAGGCAAAGGAGATTTATGAAAATTCAGAAGCATATTTTTAACTTAGGTACAATAAAGCACTTGAGAGTATGAGAGATGCCAGAATATGCTCATTGGCATAAACCCTGGTCACAGCTCAGGAAAAGCATGAATTTTTATGGACAAATATTTACCAGACCCAGCATGTATATTGTACAGAAATTTGTATAGAATCCCTGAAGGATCTTTTATAATAAATCAGATTAAATTTAGGGACATAGATTTGTGTTCTCCACCAGAAAATCTTGGACTTTACCTGAGATCCTTTAATGTTCTCCAATTTCTTTTTTTTTTTTTTAAGTTCAGCAGTTTATTGAATAAAGACACGTTTTGGAAGAATTCTTTTAATAAAGCACAGCAGTTTAGGTATCACCAGCCCTCATAGTTACAACAGAGAGAAGCCTAGAGAAAAGCTCCAGTGACCTGTGTCCAGCTCTCCATCTGTGTGATCTTGGGAATGTCACATTACCTGCCTGGAAACCAGATTAAGCATCTACCGGTGTTAGCAAATCAACTCCATCTCTTATCTAAACGAAGGCCTTAGATCACACAAACTTTTGAAATCCAGTCCACCTGGAAGATACAGGCTTCTTTTCTGCTGATTCAGACAGGAGTAGACTAGTTGGGCAGCTGCTTCAAAAACATCTTCCCTAGGGAACGTTCCCTTTCCCTCACTAAACCTCTTCTGAGATCTCAAGGACAAGAGCTGCAGGTACAAAGGTAAAATGTCTCAGCAAGACCAACGTGAAGAAAATAAGTTGGTGACTAAGGTGTGCTAAAGGCTTAAACTCAGAAAAGACAAGGAAGGGGTTGTTAAACAGTCCTGAAAGGTTAGGCAGCTTGGCTCATTCAGACAATGGAGAAAGCAAACATGTTAAAGTAAACCTTTACAATGGAGAGAAAAATGCGCTAATGCAAAGCCAACTGGACTAGCTGAAATTTCATTGGCAAAACACCATACCAAATTTTGAATATACAAAAGTCCAATCAACAAAGCAAACACAAAACAATATAATAGTATACAACGTGGAGTGATTAAATCAAGCTAATTGAAATATCATTTAGCTAGCACTTTTATGGTGAGACACTTTAAATTTACTTAGTTATTAGAAATATATAATACATTGGAATTAAATATAATCACCCTGCTGTGTGTTACATGTGTCTGTTAAAACATCACATTATACGTCCTAAATGTACAATTTTGATTTAGTAATAAAATATTAAATAAAATTTTCTTTAAAACAACACAGTAGGCCGGGTGTGGTGGCTCAGGCCTGTAATCCCAGCACTTGGGAGGCAGAGACAGGAGGATTTCTGAGTTCTAGGCTTGCCTGGGCTCCATAGTGAGCTCAGGGCCAGCCTGAACTACAAAGCAAGACCCTGTTTCAAAAAAAAAAAAAAACACAGTAGTGCCCCCTCTCATACATACAAATATACAACATGCCAAGTTTGAAATTCATGAAGAATATATCCATCCCTCCCAAAAAGAAAAGAAAACAAAACTTATGTATATAACAGGTGGGGGTTGTAGGGAGGGCAGGGGAACAGGAGAAATGAGAGTCAAGATGTGTCATATACAGGTACAAATTGTCAATGTGGGAAGTGATCATAATACATGTATAAAGTGTATACATAAAATTATTTTTTAAAAGAAAACTATATCTGCCCCTATTTGTAAACAGGTGAACATGCCCCTGGCCCTCAAGACCTCATTAAATTCGCCACCCTCTGTGATTTTCTCCAACCATCCCACGTGGAATCAATCACCTTATCCAGTGGCTCTGCAGCACTTGTGCACATCTGCAGCCCAGCCTTCATCACGTCATTGTGGTCCCCTGTGTGTGCCCGTCTTCCCCAGTAGGTGAGGATTTGCTAAGGAAATGCTTCATTTTGAACCCCTTGAATCTTAAGAGTTGGCTGTGGGCAAGTGACTTTTAATTTGATCAGAGGCAAGGGTTACACACTGAGTCTACCAATTTCCAAGAATTTTCCTTTGTCAGAAATTTGAATACAGGTTTAGGAGGAAGGGCATGTTCTGGTCGCACATGATTAGTTGCGGCCCATTTTAGTTCACTTTTAGTTTACTAGACTACCGGCTAGGAATAGTTTTCAGCTGACGCTAATTTCTATTCTTGCCCTGGTCATCATGGGCTTCGTGTGAACGCTGGGAATGAGCTGAGGGAGACACGTCAGCCCTCATGCCTCGGGAACCTCAGGATCATCCCGGCGGTGACATTCTGGACCTAGCGAAAGCACTTCTCTGAGTAGAGGGCGCTATCTGTGTTAACCATCCAGTTGCCTACACACTTCCTCCCTTGTAGGGCACTCAAGAATACCTTTAAAGTGCAGCCAAGTGCTATAACTACAAACAGACGGTGATTAGGGTGCAAACTCATCTCAGCCGGGCACAAGGCTACAAGCTGTTTGGCGGCACAACGCTCCTCCTGCACACTCACCCATGCTCTCCCTGCCTTCCTGTGCACAGGTTGCCTTTCCACAACACAAACATACCCGTGCATCTCTGTGACCACTACCAAGTGTCTCTTCTGTGCACCCATGAATGTACACTTGGGCTGCTGTAACACAATCCCTTAGACCATGTGCCTTTAAAAGACTTATCTCTCACAGCTCCGGTGCAACCAAATCCTATGTCTGGATAGGCCTCTTCTCCTAGTTTTCAGGTGTCCATTTCCTGGTGTATGTTCTCATGGGAGTGCAGGGTAGGGAGAAGCACGCCATCTCACTGTTCTTCTTACAAGTGCATGAATCCCATGACGAGGGCCCCATCTCACAGTTTAATTCTCTGATGACTTCCCAAAAGCCTCGCCCCCAAGTACCATCACACTAAGGATTAGAGTTTTAACACGTGAGTTAAGGCCCACATAAACATTTAGTGTATAGCAAACAAAGAAACTACAGGTAGGAGCTATTGGTTAATACTTTTCTGGTAAGCCCCACAAGAACCACAGAACACTTTAGAGGTAATATAATTCATTCATTTGTAGTGGGGTCCCAAACATAGTCACCTTAATTCAGCTCTTTCCATAATAATATTATTTATTTCCCCAATTCATAATTTTTAATTGAATTCTTTATTGGTACACTTTATATACAGTTCACCATCACACTCAACATTGGGGAATTTATACCAGTATATGACAGAAGTTAATTCTCATTTTTACCCATATCCCTACCCACCCCCACACCTTATATGCATGCTATTTCTTTTTCTTTCCAAATCATATTTATTGTTTCCCCTCATTACATTCCCCTTTGAGTATTTCCTATTTTACAAACCTGTCATACATTCTGGAACTCGTTTATATCTACAGGTTCTCATACCAGAGAAAAGATATGGTAGTTACATATGTGTGATCTATTTATTTCACTTATTAGTATGTCCTCAAGGTGTATCCATTTGCACATAAATGAATGGAACTTGTCATTCTTTATGGCAGAGTAATACTCCATTTTATTAAAAAACACACACACACCCATCTTCTTTATCCAGTCTCCAGTGGATGGGCATCTGGGTTGTTTCCAAAACTGGGCTATCACAAACTGAGCTTCTATGAACATGGGTGCACATATGTCTTTACTATATGATTCTTTTAATTCCTTCGAGTATATTCCTAGCAGGTGAATAGCAGGGTCAAATGGGACCTCTAATCCTAGTTTTCTGAGGAATCTCCACGCTAATCTCCACAATAGTTGTACAAGTCTACAATCCCACCAACAGTGGAGAAGGGTTTCTTTCCCCAATTTATAATTTAATTTCAAGTGGATTCCACCAATCCACTTTTCGACTGTCTCTTTTAAAGGCTTAGCTTAGCATGAGCCTTTCAGACTTCAGTCTCTTTTCAGCTACTGTGTGGCATTGTCTTAGTCTCTTAGAGATGCTGTGTCAAAATACCTTCAATTGGGCAGCTTATAAACAGCAAATATTTATTTCTTATAGTCCTGGAGGCTGAGTAGTTCAATATCAAGGTCCTAGGTGATTAACTATCTGAGAAAGGCCCGTTCCTTATAGATGCTCTAGAGAAGTATACAGATTGAGGAGGGAGAAAAGTCAACAGAAGAATTCAATAGAACACAAGAAATCTCAGCCTATGAGCTCTAAGAATTTAAGACTTAGAGCAAACATTTCACAGAAATAAAGCACATGTGATATAGAGATACCCTTAGATGTCCTCTACCCTGGGTAGTCTCGGTGCTAGTATTCATTAGCATTGCTAGCACTCATCACTCAAGGATCTGGGAAATCTGATTCATTCCCTAAACCCCACTCCAAATTTACCAAATCAAAATATTGTATGTGGAGATGGGACCCAAGATTTTATATTTTGTGAATCTGCTCAGATTACTATAATACCAGTCCAAGAGCCTATGTTTGAGAATCATTAATTTGGTCTGAATATGCTCAAACTTTCTTAATCCAGGAACTTTTTGATATTAAAAAGAAAACAAACTTTCTTGCCACTCCTCTATGCTTAAGAGAAATGGGTTCTTATGAGCACCAAAAGAGACATGCTATAACATATAACTATTCATATCAACTTTCTGCATAACAGTCTAAAACTACAGGGTAATAAATATACCCTGGAGGTACATCAAGAGTAAAGTGACTAGATAAACTATAGTATATTCATAGAAACTTTGAAAGACTACTCAGCAGTAAAAGAATGGACAGCTAGGGCTGGGGATTTAGCTCAAGTGGTGCCGCGCCAACCTTGGATGCACACGAACTTGAGTTCAATCCCTAGTATCACACACACACACACACACACACACACACACAAATGGACAGCTTGTATAGGAAGTGACTTAGATGAATCTCACAGATACTATGTTGACAAAAATGTCAGAAACAAATAAGCACATGCTGATTGATTCCAGTCACGCTAAATTCAATAACATACCTCACAAAACTATCGTGACTCACGTTGGCTACCTTTGGGATAACAGATTACAGAGTATCGTTGGAGTTTGATCCAGAGGAGGTAACAAAGAATCTTTGAGGTGAATGTTCTTTTGACCTGAAGAGTGAAAACAAGGGTGTGTTCATTTTGTAAGAATTCATTGAGGGGCTGTGGATGTGGCACAGTAGTAGGGTGTATGCATGGTCCAGAACCATAACACAAACACACACACACACACACACACACACACACACACACACACACATGATGCATTCAGAGTGTACACATGCAACTTATAGACTTTACTTATGCCACAGTAAAAGTTGAAAAACTAACAAGATGTTCTCAATGCTGGAGAAAGCATCATTGAGAACAGTAAGGAAAACTAAGTGCAAGGGGTCTCTCTGAGACCTCTTGTAGCAACATTTACAGTACATAGAGGGGGACATGGCTGACCCAGCCTGTCCTCTTCACCCTCTTCAGATGAAAGACTTTACTTCCAGAGTGGGCTTGTGTCGAAGAAAAAGGAAAGGACCAGGAAAGAAAATGAAACCATCATGAATAAACTGCCTTTAAAATCCATGTGCATAAAATGTAAAAAAATCAAATAAAAAAGTACCCATTCTTATTTTCCTGTGACTTAAATGCCTCTGTCTTCATCAATTCCACTTGCATGAAGTAAAATCTCTCATACAATCTGCACTAATCGGAAACTGATGACAATTTAGAAGCTTACAATCTGGAGAACTCTTTTTTTAAAGATTCAGTGAATCGGCAGTAAAAATATAATTAGAGAGCTGGAGATTTAGCTCAGTGTTTCCAGCACCTGCTTAGCAAGCGCAAGGTCCCTGGTTTGACCAGGTAACCACATACCACAGTACTGGGCATGGTGACTCATGCCCACCAACAATCAGTACCACAGTGCCGGGCGTGGTGGCTCATGCCTGTCATCCCAGCACTGGGGAGGCAGAGGCAGGAGAATTGCTGAGTTTGAGGCTTGCCTGGGCTACATGGTGAACTCAGGGCCAGCCTGAACTACAATGCAAGACCCTGTCTCAAAAAAATTAATAAAATAATACTCAGAATTTTTCCATTTTTCATCACTTCAGTATACTACTTGGAATTTTAGCCAGAGCAATTAGGAAAAGAAAGTGAATAAAAACTCTACTAGTAAGAAAGGGAGAGTTTAACTATTACCTCTGTTTGGGGATGATATTCTACAGTCAGAAGACCCCAAAACATCCACCAAGTTTTTTTTAATCTAAAAAAGAAATTCAGCAAAATTGCAGTATACAAAAATCAATAGCTTTTCTATTGAGCAATAACAAAACCACTAGGAAATCAGAAAAACAATTCCATTTATAAAAACTCCAAAAAATAAAATTGAATACCAAGACTTGATTTGGAGTCAACCAAACCAAGGAGGTGAAGGACCCCGACAATGAAAATTTGACTGAAGAAAGAAAATGAAGAAGGCACTAGAAAACTAAAAGACCTCTCATGTTCATGGATTGAAAAAGTTAATATCATGGAAAGGGCCATAGTGCCGAAAAGAATCTACAGACTCAATGCAATCTCCACCAAAATTCCAATGACATTCTTCACAGAACTAGGAAAAATAGCCCTAAAATGCCTATGGAATCACAAAGGACTGGGAACATCTAATGCAACTTGAGTTTAAAGAGTAGTGCTGCAGTATCGCAGTATTCGATTTCAAAATACACTGTACGGCCATAGTAATAGGAATAGCATAATTCTAGCATAATAACAAACATATAGACCAATGGAATAGAATATAGGACACAGACACAAACCCGCATGGCTTTCCCTATTTGGATCTTGACAAAAATGCCAAAAATCGTTATGTTGGAGAAAAGACAGCCTGCTTTACAAACGTTGCTGGGAAAAAGTGGATGCGCACATGTAGAAATTTAAAACTAGACTTTATCTTTCACTTTGTACACAGTGGCAACTCAAGGTGAATCTAAGACCTGAAATTTTGACACTACTACAAGAAAATGTGTGGGAAACATATCAGAGCATAAGGCACCACAACAACCTCCTGAATGGTAGCTCCAGAAATAATAGCGAGAATCAATGAATGGGATTACATAAAACTTGTAAAAACCTCTGCAGAACAACAACAAGTAAAAAGAGTGAAAAATACACACTACAGTGAAAACTGGGAGAAGATTTTGCCAGCTATTCTAAGAGAAAATTCATATTGAAAATATACAAAGGACACAAAATCACAATACTAAAAAAAAGTCTAATCAATACATTTTCAAATGAACTGAACAGATACCTCTCAGTGGAAGAAACACAGATAGGCAATGAATATATGAAAGAAATGTTCAACATCTTTAGTCATCATAAAAATGTAAATTGAAATTCTACTTCACACTTGACACAATGCTTTATAATCAAGAATACAAAAAATTAAAACAGAAAGAGGAAGGAAGGAAGGAAGGAAGGAAGGAAGGAAGGAAGGAAGGAAGGAAGGAAGGAAGGAAGGAAGGAAGGAAGGAAGAGACAGGTGAAAATGTGGTGGGAAAATGTGTCAATTAGCATGCTCTGCCTTGAAAAGATATAAATGAGGCTCTCACAAAGACATCCATATCCTAATCCCCGGAAGCCAGGTGTGTGTTACTTATTGGCATAGAGGACTGTATGTTATGACTAAGGATATGAGCGTTTAAGATGGGAAATGATTCTGTATTATTCAAATAGGCTCAATGTAAATGTTCTTGAAAGTAGAAGATGAAGGAAGAAGATGAAGATTGAGCTTCTATGCAGCCTGAGAACTACTTGACTTTCCATTATGGAGTTTGAACGCAGTGGAAGAGGTCGTAAGGCAAGGACCGTGGCAGCCTCGAGAAGGTGAAAAGCAGAAGGGAACAAGCTGTGCCCTGAGCCTTCAGAAGCGACAATCGTTTCATTCTGTCCTAATGAGACTACTGATCTCCAGGACTGGAGGATAATTTTTCATTTTAACCCACTACATGTGTGGTAATTTGTCACAGCAGTAATAGGAAACAAAAATACCATCCTACCCGTTAGCGTGGAGAAGAAATCACCAGTTACCTACAAAGCCAGAATAGCGTAAAGTATAGATTCACATCGTCAGTGTCGAGATCACCACAGAAGGCCAGTCCTAGATCCCAGAGCTCAAAGCTGCAACAGGGGGAAGGGTCAAAACCAACAGCCCATCGGGTCCCGAGAACGCAGTCCGATTCCTGACCCACCTCCACATTTCTCATGGGCTCCAACACAAGTGTGCTCTCAGCAAGCTAAGCTGATGCCTTGAGGGTTTGTGAGTCCCGCCTCAGTGTCTGCTAGTCGCTCTCTGTTACCTGGCTCCCAGCTCAGGAAGGAGGCGTCTGAACCCGGGAGGGGAATTTTAACAGGACGGTGGCAAAGACCGGAACGTTCTGCGTGTCGCGTCCCTCACAGCGAGGATTCAGCCAAGCTGCGCATTCCCACGCGGTTACGGACACAGGACGCTGTGGAAGCCGAGAAAAGGCATCAGTTACGAGACAAAGGTTAAAAGACAGTGAAAATAGAAAATATGTTTCGAAAGAAAAGGTAAAACTAATTAAGGTATACAAGAGGGAAGGTTAACAGAGCAATTTAAGATCCACTAAATATTTATTAATGTCACCATGGAGTTTTCAAATTGAGTGTATGAAAATATTTCTAAGCTTTGAAGGGCCTGAGGTTTCAAAATGACGTACGTCTGCACCGGCGGAAACCGAACCTTCCTGCAGATGTCTGAACTGCCTGGCGTGCTCTCCAGCGGCCGGGGAAAACGCGCGTCTGCGGAGGACGGCGGCGGGCTGCACGGCCCCAGTGCTGCCCTGACTGTGCCAGCTGAACAGGCGGCACAATGGCACGCTGGATTCCCGCAGGAGAAGCAGGAACCGCCTGCTCCTGCGGACGGCCTCCCTGTCAGCAGCCCCGGAGCCCACTCAGTGCCCCGGGCCCGGCAGGGCCAGGAGACAGCGACGGCGCGTCCAGCGGTGCCGTGAGGTGCTCAGGGAGGGTGAGCTGGCACCGGCAGGGGCGGGGGTGCCCGGCCCGACGCCGGAGGCCGGGGGCACTGAGCGGGCACCGGACGCCGGCCCTGCTGGTTGGCGCCCAGCTCTGCTCAGGAGCCCCGGAATATGCTGGTGACCGAAAGGGGCGAGTGGAGATAGCAGTAATATAAATTGGAGAAATTTCACTGTCTGAAGCGAGTGAAGAAAAGCAGGAAAGAAAGAAAATCAACAGTCACTCCCAGGTTCGCCTAGACATTTGGGGTTTGCTGCAGTACCTGCGCTGGAGGGTCGGGCGCAGGGTGATGTAGCCTCGGCAAGTGGTATCCTCTGCCCTCTGGGATGTGTCATCCTGAACCCCCGAGCCCGGGCCCTGCTCACAACTGGCATTTTCACAGCGTCCTCGGGTGACTCGTGTGCACATGAAAGCTGGAGCAGGAGGGGCTGCTGTACCCTGTGCTCTCGGTGGAGACGGGGAAGTGGGGCGCACAGAGGGACAGGGCTGGGGTGAGGCCCACATGGCAGCTGTTAGCTGGACAGGTCAGCGCTCAGGCTCCTGCTTTCTACTTCTCAAAAACTCTCACCATTTCCTTCATATAAGAAACTCAGAGTACTGCCGGGCGTGGTGGTTCACGCCTGTCATCCCAGCACTTGGGAGGCAGAGGCAGGAGGATTGCTGAGTTTGAGGCTTGTCTGGGCTACACAGTGAGCTCAGGGCCAGCCTGAACTACAAAGTGAGACCCTGTCTCAAAAAAAAAAAAAAAAAAACTCAGAGTACAAATAAATGAAAGAACAAAATAAAACACAGCAAATAGAAAACAAGGTCATAGATATTTTGCAAACAGGAGGAGGCCAAGGGTCAGAGGGAGGAAGTGGGAAAGGAATGTAAAAATTGGGAAGATGTGTTATGCACATGTACCAACATCCCATGATACAGGTAACTACACACTACTAATATGGACTAATAAAAAAACCTCATCTTTCGTATTCTTATTTCATTCACAATTTTGGTCTAGAGCAGGAGATTGAGCTCAGTGCTTCCAGCGTCTGCCTAGCAAGTGCAAAGTCCTGAGTTCAGTCCCCGGTAATCACATACCACAATACTGGGCATGGTGACTCACACGCACCAGCAATCAGTACCACACACCACAGGGTCGGGCGTGGTGGCTCATGCCTGGGATTCCAGCCCTCGGAGGCAGAGGCAGGAGGATTGCTGAGTTTGAGGTATGCCTGGACTACATAGTGAGCTCAGGGCCAGCCTGAACTATAAAGCGAGACCCTGTCTTAAAAAAAAAAAAAAAAGGTCACAATTTTTGTCTATATTTGAAAGGAATTCTTCTAAACCGTGTTATAAGCACCTCACCTTGGTGAGTGAAGTGTCTCAGCGTGACTGTTTGCTGGGGAGTTAGCCCTATCACTGTCTTTGCACTGGGTTTTCCTTCTCTCAGTCCTGGGGACTGAACCCAGGGCCTATGCCCAACTGCATTCCCAGTCTTCATTACTTCAAAACAAGGTCTCATTGACATCACGAAATTCCCCAGGCTGGGCTCTAACTCTCAAACTTCCTGTCTCGGCCTCTCAGAGTCCTGGAGTTATGAACCTGCACCACCAAACTCAGCTATCCCTGTTAAGTTCTAACAGTTCACTTGAGCGGGGTGTTGTGTACATGTCTGTACTCCTGCCGGTTTGGGAGACTGAAGCCGGAGTCCTATAAGTCTGAGCCCAGCCTAGACATCTTAGCAACTTAATGAGATTTTGTCAAAATGGATAAATAAATCAAAAGGGCCAATGATAGAGGTCACTATGGAGGCCATGTGTTCAATCCTGAGCACCACAAAACAAATAAACTTCCTTTGTCTCATGACTCCCACAGCAGTACATGGGTCAGTATAGTGCTGAAGAGCCTGGACTCTACAGCTTACAGGTTTGTAAGTTGCCGATTCCCAGCTGTGGTACTTAACCTGTCCATGCCAGGCTTTCTTCCTCCATGAAGTGGGCCTAACTACTCCTGACATCTGCGGTAAGGAGTCAGTGAAATCACACA
Organism: Thryonomys swinderianus; assembly: GCA_004025085.1. Taxonomy (NCBI): domain Eukaryota; kingdom Metazoa; phylum Chordata; class Mammalia; order Rodentia; family Thryonomyidae; genus Thryonomys; species Thryonomys swinderianus. The sequence goes on along the minus strand of PVIC010006147.1, from coordinate 10,767 downwards.
TGTATGGCCCTCAGCAGAAAGTTTAGAAGAAAAAGGCAGCAAATTTTAGCTCTAGTGATTGATGCTACCACCCATACTGAGGAGGCCCGGGAAGGCTTGTGGAGAAAGGCAGGGCCTGGGAAGAGTTCTTTTTCCTTCCAACCTCTCCCTACCATTTAGATTTCAGCCCCGAGGCACCTGTCATAGCTTCTGTTTCCTTAGCTACAGACATGAACATCCACACTAGAGGGGGCATAAGATTGAGGACACAGCCAGGGTCATGGAAACAGTGCCAATTTCATGACCAGTCTTAGGCCGAAATGACATCCCTCCTTAAGAGTAATCTACTTCAACTTGTTTGTTTTACAAATGAAGAAACTGAGCCCAAGAGCATGGATATAACACCTTATCCAAGGTCATATTACATGTCAGGGCCAAAAGTACATACACAGTAAAAGGGATAATGAATAGTAGCTACAACTTTAGTGCCACCTGTAGACCAGGGGCCTTAGATACCTGATTTCATGATGTCCTCCCAATTTTGTGAGAAGATGCTATCGTTCTTTTGTATTAGTAAATGCAGAGACTGAGGCTTACAGAGATTAACTAACAAACTCGAGACAGCCCCGCCAGCAAGGGGCAGGCTGAGATTTCAGTCAGTGCGCGGCCTTTGCGGCAGGCCCTGTTTCCCTTCGCACACTTTGCCCTTTGACCTGAAGACCCTGAAGTACAAAGAGGAAATTTAGGAGTGAAGACGCTGCAGCAGCCAGTTGCACGGATTCCTCTTCGAGGCACCATTTTGGACCTGCTGAGTTTCCTGAAGACTGTTTCCATCTCCTGAGGCTCCACACTGCAGCTTTTTTTCTTAGCTGTTTGTGCCAGGACCTTAAAGCTGTCAGCTCCTTGATATACTGGTGGAATTACACGTATCCATTCCTAAGGAGCCTGGTAGGGTTTGTGTTTAATGTTCCCCCCTAAAGTGTCACGCGGATGAGGTGGGACTTTCTTTTTCCCAGGTAGCTGAATCCGGGCTGTGTGGCGCTGGGGTTAAGGGCGTGTGAACCTCTACAGCTGAGTGATTAGTCCGGCACCGCCCCGGTCCCGGCAGTCTGACTACAAGCTGGAAGGTGCTATCCCACTCTCTTGCTTTCTGCTGTCTTCCGCCGCCATGAATGAAGGGCTCTCTCGTTGCTGTTGCCACGGTGTGGGCCCCGTGAGCTGCTTCTCGTGTCACGTTTACCGCCTCGCACGCACTGTGTTGTTTCTCCCTGCGATGCCTATTTACCGTGCCGGCCTTGGAGCCAGTCAACTACAGACTGAAGCCTCTGCGAACTACAAGCCAATAAATCCCTTCAACTCTAACTTTGGCTGAAGTCACGAACACAGACTCCAAGAGGTAGGAATGCACTTCCTCTTTAAGTGAGCTGAATATAGTTCCCTGGTTACGGCGTGCAGTCTTCCTCAAAACGGTATGAAATCACCGTGCACACCCTCCTGTACTCACGCAGAATAGCACTAAGAACCCTGGAATAGGTACCAAGAAACGTGACACGCCACGAGCATGGAACATTGGGAAAATAGCTTTCACTCTTTGAGCCGCAAGTGTCTGGTATCCGGACCACTTGCATTCATCTCGGTGTAGGTGAAAGGGCCTCTCGTCTGGGCTACAGTGCACCGTAGGCCTCAGCGCCGCCTATCATCAAGGTTCAGTCATTCTTCATTCTCCGCCCTTCACCCAGTGTCACCGACTGTACCATATCCATTCCTGCACTGCCAGAGCCTAGCATAGTACACAGCATGTAACTGTACTAGAAAATGAGCTGTAAACTCCCCTAAGTCTCTCACCATTTCAGATGGTATTTTGCCCTGAATAATACAAAAAGAGCAAAGTGAATTTCTCAGTAGCAGAGTGGAATTCATTATGCATAATTTTGTATATAAAACTGTCCTCTTCTGTACAAGGGTAACCACAAAGCAAAGAGACCTGCAGCCATGTTAACAGGGAAACTTTGGTCTCAGAGAGATGGGGTTGTACGACGAGCTGAGATGGGTCTACCATGATCAAAGGCACTGACCTTCTCTCTTCTTGCCACCCAAATTTTATTTAATTTCTTTTACTGCTTAAAGAGGAGTGGAGGACAGAGAAACATATGATGACGCTTTCTGGAGACTTCTGCTGAAGTACAACCTTCTTATTTTGAGAGATTCTTGATTTCTGTAGAAGCTCAAGGGCAGAGTCAATAGTAAAACATACTAGGATCCAACCTGGCTCTTCTGAATGGATGCCATATTGGGTCTGCATGCAGTTGGTCCTGTAGACAGCTTTAGGTTTCTGCTTTTGACTCTGTCTCTGTGCTGGGGAAGGCAGAGATGAATCCAAATATGAATTAAAAGAAACTCTGCACCTTGGTGGGTTCACCATCAGGAATTGTGACACCGAAAAAGAAAAAGTGCTGTCCTTAATGGGATGGCAAATAGTCTCTGTGGGAGAGGAGAGGAGAGGAGGTAGTCACCGTCCACACCTGTGGAGGGACCTTTAAGGGAAAAAGAGAAAAGAGGCAACAGCAAGAAAGTATTAACAGCTTCAAAGGAGAGGGGTGAGCCGAGCGATGTCCAGAAGAATTAGCACCGATCTTGCAGGTAGGAGATCAAAGGGACAGCGAGAGCGAGTCTGGCAGAAGGAGCTGCGAGATGTGGAGCAGTAAGAAGGCAGAGCGTGTTCGGCAACAGTGGGGAGTGGGAGGGGCCGGAGAGACTTGAAGGGGAGGAAGACCAACGGAGGGTCAGACCGGGCTGAGCCTGCAGTGGAGATAAAGAAGAAAGGCAGGACAGAGATGAGGGAGAAGAGGGAAAATAAACCTGTGAATAAAAGTCATCAAAATGTGGTAGAGAGAAGAATAAAAAGAATAGTTTTTAAAAATCTTCAAATGGGCCAGGCGTGGTGGCTCAGGCCTGTCATCCCAGCACTCGGGAGGCAGAGGCAGGAGGATTGCTGAGTCTGAGGCTTGCCTGGGCTACACAGTGAGCTCAGGGCCAGCCTGAAGTATAAAGCGAGACCCTGTCTCAAAAAAAAAAAAAAAAAAAAAACAACTTCAAATGGTTAATAATTTCTGAAGTATTCGGGCTACCTAGGGAGTCAATATACTAAATAAATTCAGTTTCAACTACACACTAGTTCCCATCAATCAAATCTGAGCTGCAGACTAGTCACTGTAAAGGGCAGTAACACAGATGTCCTCTGAACTGGGAATAAAATGGTGCACGGATGATTTCTCCCTGCTTCCAAGTAGAAATTCCTGACCACCTGGTGACAATAATCTAGCCCTGTACTTTTATCTTCCAATACTAGCAAACTGTCTTCCACATGGGAATCCCAGGAAAACTCTGGATTTACCTTGCTGAACCCTGTATATTCATTTTTCTATTGTTGGCTTAAAATAACTACAAGTTAGTGGCTTAAAACAACATTTCTTTATCTCCATTTCTACAGATTACAAGGCCTATAGGTACAATTTAGTTAATTCCTCCGCTTCAGAGTCTCGTCAACTTGCAGTCCTGCTGACAGTTGGAGCTGTAATCCCCTTAGAGTCCCAACCAGGGAAGGGTCACCTCCAAGCTTCCTCACATTATTGGTAGGACTAGTTTTCTAGCTGTTGTAAGACTGATGTCCCCATTTGCTTCCTGGCTACTCTTCAAGTTTAGTAGGAGGTAGAGGGAGAATCAACACCTAATGGCCACCCGCAGTTTCATCCTTATTTCTTCAAGGCCGCCAACCAAAAGTTTTTCTGACCTCAGGGTGGGCCAAGTTCTTTTTTTTTTTAATTTTTTAAATTTTTTTTCTTTATTGGTACATTGTATATACACATCATGAGCTTTTCTCTGATTACTCCAGACTCAAATGAAATAATCTCCTTCTCAACTAACTCAAAAGTCATTAGTGACTATCTCTAAAATTTCTTTCACTTTGTCATAATCTACCAGGTCATTAGACTACTCGGTTATTGACCAGCTAGGTATCCGTGGCAGAAGACAGTTTATTTCTGTCTGGTGGGGTCACCACAGTTCCGCAGCCAACAAATCAACAGCACTGATGCACGACCAGAATCCAGCGACACGCATACGATCCGGACCCAAAGACCAGCACCAGCCACCAGGAAGGAGAGAGCAGGAGCACCTGAGGAGTGGGGGAGGTGACCAGTGGAAATTGGCACCTAGAAGCCGAGGTCAGAGTGGGTGGGGAGCTAGGCTCCCAGGTACCCTGTCTCCCACACCAGTATAGGCAGGCAGCAAAGATAGAAGGTAAAAGAGCCTCTGGAGCCACATGTGTGTGCATTCAAACTTTGGTTTTCTTCCAAATACAGTGGTAGATCAGTTCATGAATGCTTTAGTTTGCAAACAACTTGGCTCACACGCAGAAGTGTTTGGCAAAATTTTGTTTATGTTTGTGAATTGTATATTGTGTGACAAGCACAGCTTCAGCCATCTTTCCCACATTAGCCACCTGAGCACCTCTTCCAAAATCACAGAACAAATAAAGCTCATGCCCCAAGGCACCAGTGGAAGCATTGCATCTTGGATCTCTCAGTAGGAAGAGATGCAAAGAAACAGAGAGGTAGACTATGTGGTGATGGGAAGGGAACGCAGAGCAGAGGAGAGGCTATCACAAACGTGTACTAATGACAAGATTAAAATAAAACCGCTAGCTGGGCGTGGTGGCTCACGCCTGTCATCCCAGCACTTGGGAGGCACAGACAGGCAGATTACTGAGTTCAAGAGCTGCCTGGGCTACCAGTGAGCTCAGGGCCAGCCTGAAGTACAAAGCGAGACCCTGTCTCAAACAAAAATAAATAAATAAATAAAAATAAAACCTGTAAATTTATGAACTTTTAGAATCTGGGAGAAGCACTTCATTTATTTTCTCCATGCGAAGTCACAAGCACTCTTAGCTCCCAGGGTTCGTTCTGAGGAGTAGATAGGAGAAGGGCTTCAAGGTTTCCAGCACACAGACGTGCTCAGAAAGGCCTTGTTCACGCTCGCCACGCTGGCAGGGGCAGAAGCAGGGCAGGGCTGAAGCAGCAGGTGGACTGGCAGGGAGGGCCGGCCAGTGCGGTCAAGGCCAGGCATGGCATCACCAGGAAGTTGCCCGGATAGGCTTAGCTCCAGGCCCACAAACCCGGAAGTTGTGTTGAGCAGGTCATGCCCAGCAGTTCTTCATGCTGCCTTTTTAATTTAGCACCTACTATTTAAAGAACTTTTGCCTCTAGAGTACTTGGGGGTACGTGAAACAAACCTCTTCTGTGCAAGATTATTCATACTCAGGTTATTTTTCTATAGAGGAGTACCTGAGGAATTCTTTTGAACTGCTTGACTTGAGAGAAAATTTCTATTAACTCATAAATCACAGAAACTAGGACTAGAGAAGAGCAGAAAGGAGACATCAGAGTGGTTCGAAAATAAATCTGGATCTGAGCATGTGTTTGGCTCTGGGAAATGATTGCAGCAAACCAAATAAAATGCAAAGACCAAAAGCAAAGACATTTGGAAGAGTGTTTGTATCAGGAAACTTACATCTGCTTAAAATGGTCTTTTGCCATTCTCAGACACTTTCATGTAATAGACAGATGATCTGTAATCCTTTACAGTAACTGTCTCATTAAATGTAAATTAAGTGCTTGAGATTCTTGAAATGGGATCAGTTTTGTGCTGTGTCATGTTCTTTCTACGGCTTGCCGTCATGCAAAATGCGTCTATGGGGCGTTTCTGCCCCAGTAAATCTGACAAGAAGAGATGCTTATTTATGATACCCCACGCCAGAGCACGACAGCTGTACTGTGGAAAGGGAAGTCTCGAGAACAAACTTATAACTCAGAAGAGAGATGAGTCATCCAACATATTTAAAAGGGAATTTGAATTAGAGCAGCCCACCGATTAATGTGGTTAGCTATAGTGACAGGACATGATTTAATTAACAAATAAAATTTTCTTCTCTTTTTTGCTTTTTATTCAGATGAAGGTGTCTGCCACCCATGTATTCAAATTAAAACACAAGGAATTTGAGTACTCCTGTGCCTGTGAGGTCATATAATAGTTATTGTATTTATGTCTGGGGAAATCACTTTTCTTTCAGCACTAATGAAATTAAAGAATAACTAATGGCTTTATGATAAAGCATTTAATCAGGTTATAGTTCCAAAACCTTCCTTCTTAATTACAGGATTAACAGCACCTTTCATTTACTCGCCTGCTTAAAATGAACAAGGCAAGCTGAGGGAACTCTAGAAACAATGAAGATAATCCTTTCAAAACAAACAGAAGTGGCAGGTTCTTGTTGTCCCACAACGCTTGTGAAATTCTCACTCTGGTGCTTTATTTTCATTTTCTTCTTTCTCTGAAAAGGTCACCCTTTGGGAAGTAGTCCATTCCCTCCTTTGTCACTAGTGTCACTAAATCTTTGGGGAAGGAAGAGATTTCAAACACCATTTTAATTCAGAGGTCAAGATCTGCTGCTTTCTTTACTTTAGTATAATTAAAAAGTGATTGGCTCTTTTTTTTTTTTTTTTTGAGACAGGGTCTCGCTTTGTAGTTCAGGCTGGCCCTGAGCTCACTATGTAGCCCACACAAGCCTGGAACTCACAGCAATCCTCCTGCCTCTGCCTCCCCAGTGCTGCAATTATAGGTGTGAGCCACCACACCCAGCATTGTGGTATGTGGTACTGATTGCTGGTGGGCGTGAGTCACCACACCCAGTACTGCTGTATGTAGTTACCAGAGATTGAACTCAGGACCTTGCACTTGCTAGGCAGGCGCCAGAACCACTGATCTAAATGTCTGGCCCAAGACTGTCATAATTAAGGCAGGAATTCTTTTCAGAATGAGGTTTTCTCAGCAAAATTTCAATCAAACCATTTAAAGCCACCCAGTCTGGCGAAAATGTGGTAGTGTTGAAGTTGAGTAGCATCTTTCTGCCAACAGCACAACGTGCATGGTTCCTTCATTCTTCTAAGAGTTTTCTGAACAGGATTTCTTGGGCAGAGTATGTAATCTGTTATTTTCATTGGGCACTTACTTCCTGTCAGAAAGTGAGCTGAAGCCTTTGCTTATGTCAGCTCATGTACCCTTTAAAATGACCCTATTTAGAGGTGTGGTTGTGTCCACTAGATTCCTATCACGTATCTTCATTTACGTATCATTCTTGTTTTGTTAGTTTTATGAGACAGGGTCTCACTTTGTAGTTCAGGCTGGCTCTGATCTCACTGTGTAGCCCAGGCAAGCCTCAAATTTAACAATCTTCCTGTCTCTGCCTCCCGAGTGCCGGAAGTACAGGCGTGAGCCACCACGCACAGCTGAGAACTGATTTTACTAGGGATAGCGGTGCCATCAGTTAAACACATTTCCTAGCCTCCCTTGCAGCTACATGTAATCATGTTAAATTCTGGACAAGTGCAAACAATTATGATAATGTCAGACCTCACAAAAGGGTAATTTAGGCAAACTATCTCCATGCAAAAATAGATACTATTTATCTTTCTATGATTCTTGCCTTGTATTGCATGGAATGCAGCCTAAATGACTGGAACCTCAGCAGACTTATACAATGAGGTGACTTAAAAATGGAAGCCCAAGTGTTAGGGTTGCTAGATCATGAAGACAAAAAGGAACTGCGTTCCTGCTGATCTTAGAAATGCCATATGAGTCCTGCACTTCCTGCCTTTAGACTTGTTACATATGAAAGGTACATTTCTATCCCTTTAAACTAGTTATTTTTCATTGTATGTTTCATGAACAAAACATTGTCAGTTTTAAAAATAAAGTTGTAACTGACACAGGAGGACACTGTATCACCTTTACACAGATGGAAAAAGTGAGGTACATTTTGACTTACAAAAAGGTTTGGTAATTTGCCCCAGGTCCTAGACCCAGTGAGTGTTAATGCATGAGATTGCTTCCAAGTATACATATGCACATGCTTGCACACACACACACACACACACACACACACATAACCATACACAACCATATGCATCCCACATGCTGTTTCAAGTGACTGTTAGCCACACAGACATTCTGTACCTTTTTGTTATATGTCCTCGTTTGCAAAAGTAATTGCACAGTTAACAGCTATTGAACACCTGAAATGTATCAGGGATTTTGTTAAAGCACTGGTCATGCAGTAAGTCATTAAATCTCCATAGAAAGCCTAAGAAAATGTCTACTATTACTACTCTCATTGTAAATATGAGAGAAATCAGAGGTGAGGCAGCTCTCCTAAAGCCTCCCCGTCCCGCCAAGAAATCGCAGAGCCCTTACTCAGTGTCAGCTCCATTCAGCATACTGCGCTGTCATGGAGACCACGGTACTCAACACGTCTGCGTACCACACGTGGAAGGGTAGCACGTCCCCATCTCTTATGATCCTAGTAGCTGGTATCCAAGAAAAGTTGGCAGCTGCTGAAGTGAAGTCAGCGCACATAGACACCCCACCCCAACTGCGAAACCGAAGGGGTGACGCCATCTTCCTATTTCTAACCCACGGTGGCTTCCCATTGCCTTCAGCAAGAAAGTGAGCCCATCCACCGAGGACGCCAAACTCTTCCATCGCTTGACATCATGCTCTGGTCTTGCTCAGGGTGCAGCAGTCACATGCCGGCTTACTATTTCTCAAACTAGTGGGCCTAGTCCAATTTTCTGTTTCTGTAACAGAGTGCCTGAGGCTCAGTACTTTACAAAGGAAAGCTCTTTATTTTGGCTCTCGGTGTTGGAGACTGGAAATGCCAAGAACACAGCACTGGCCAGGGGCTTGTGGTGCGTCTGTTCAGGGTAGAAAGTGGAAGGGTGAACAGGTGCAGGTGGAAGGGGCAACAGGCAAGGAGTGCTCCCCCTTGGCAGCAAAGTGATCCGGTGGTGAAGAATCCAGAGAGAGAAGGGCAGATGCAAGCGATGCTTAAGGGACTCCACTGCTCAACACTGTCACAGTGGGAATCAGTTTTCAGAATGATTTTCAGAGGAGGAAAAAACATATTTAAGCAATAGCACTAGTCAAGCATATTCTGGCTTCGAGGACATAAAGTTTATTGTTCTTTACTTTCATCCTCTTCTTCTTTCCTCTTCCTCCTCCTTCCTTTTTTTGTAATGTACAGGCCTCTCTGTTACTCAGGTAGCCTTAAACTTCTCAGCTCAAGTGATCCTCCTGCCTCAACCTGTCACTGCAGCCGGCCCAAGGACATGAAATTGCTGTTCCCTATGCATGTAGTTTCCTTTTCTCATTATATTCATGTGGCTTTTTTCCTTTTCACCATTGCCTGCTAAAGTCCTCTTTCTCACAGAGAGATTCCATGAAAAATCTAAAGTAGTTACTACCAGCTCCATTGTTCTTTTTTCTTATCTGCTAACTTCATTAACTTGCACATTGATTACCTCAAGTCATCAAAATGTGACCTCTGTTGTCCTTAATTCACTAGAACAGCTGATGCTCCTCCATCTAATTCTGGGCACAACAACAATCAACGCAGGGACATTTACTGAATATCTCTTCTGTGATGGGTCAACCAAAGCCATTGCATTTTTGTGCTTGTTTGACTTGGGAGATTAATAGGCGACCACGTGCTAGCTAATTTGAGTCCCAGAACAACTGCTCTGTGTTTCCCTGCTCCATCTTTGTTCAAGGCACTGTTTTTGTATAAAATCATTAGTCTGCACAAGTGAAGGCAAGACTTTCTGTGCTCCCATCGACAGCATATGTACTTATAGAAAAGCAAGGTTTGATGCTCCGCTCTTTCTTCATCTCCTATTTTCTCTTATGATTAAAAGCATACACTTGGCAGAAAATCAATAAAGAAGAAGGAGGATGGGAGATCAGTGGCCAGGAATTAGTGCAGAAATAAAGAACCCATGTGAGGCATCGATATATGACCTCAGTCTCTAGACGCTAAGCCAATGAGCCACACGACCTCCATGCTTCCCAAGAAGGTGTTCTTAGGAAATAGCTTTGCTTTTGCAAGTAAGCTAGAACTAGAGTTGAATCTCCTCCTGATCAGAATATTTTTATCTGGGTTGTTGAAAAACAACTCCATCACTGTTACTGTTCTTAGATGCCACTATCTATAAAAATAGGTTAGAACTTTGAGGGGACAAAGGACAACATAACTCTCATTCCAGTTGAGGTTGTTCTTCCTTATTATTTTAATTCTGAAATAATTGTGTATGTACTGGCTCTTACAGTAAATGGCACAGAGGGCCTGTGTATCTTTCATCTAGGTTCCCTCGATAGTAACACCTCTTGGGAAATATAACAGTTACAATCCACCACCATCCAACCAAAGATTGACAAAAACCACACATCTCTTTCCTCCTAATGTTTTAAAATTAAACAACCTCCTACATAGGTCAATCTCCATGAAGACAAGAACCAGATCTATCTTACTCACTGCATCAGCCTCAAAACAAACAAACAAAAAATGGACACATCATGGTAAGAATAAATACTTCATCAGCAGGTCAGTTTTAAGTGTAGTGGACTAATAATTGCTAGAGAAGATTTAATAAGATTTCTTTTTCATACTTAATTGCAATGGATTCCTTAAAAATACTTAGCCAGAGGCCGGAGGGTTAGCTCAGTGGTTCCAGAGCCTGCCTCGCAAGCGCAAGGTCCTGAGTTCGATCCCCGGTAACCACACAGAATGCTGGGCATGGAGACACGCCCACCAACGATCAACACCGCATACCACAATGCCGGACATGGTGGCTCACGCCTGTCATCCCAGCACTCGGGAGACAGAGACAGGAGGATTGC
>PVIC010006146.1:0-55178 GCA_004025085.1 Thryonomys swinderianus | reverse complement strand
GCAGAAGTCTTGTTCTGAATGTGTTGGCAACAAGCTAGGCAGAAATGAAACTAAGAAATTCAAAAGCAGAGAAACTAAGATATAAAACATTGTTAGTTAACAATGGCACCTTGTGAGTAAATACTTGTCTGGGTTGTATTGTAAATATGACTCAAAGAAATGCTAAAATTTATTCTAAACCTGAAAAGAAACATTAACAAAACTAATAATAATTAATTGAAATTTTTTAAGAACATGAAATTTAAGGGACAATATTTTTGATGCAGATAATAAAAAGAAACCATAATGAGATATTTTAATTAAATATATTTACTTATTGACATCAAGAAAATATTGTAGTGCCAGGGATTTAGCTCAGTGATTCCATTGTCTGCCTGGCGAGCACAAGGTCCCAAGTTCGATACTCACCGTACCATATACCACACTGTCAGGCGTGATGGCTCACGGCTGTAATCCCAGTACTCAGGAGGCAGAGGCAGTGAGTTCAAGGTCAGTGAGTTCAAGGCCAGCCTGGGCTACATATTGAACTCAAGGCCAGCCTAAACTACAAAGAAAGACCGTCTCAAAAACAAACAAGAAAAAAACACTATAGAACCTATAAATTACTACAGGAGAAAGAGAAGAATCAATTACAATAATACAGATTGAGAAGACTTGGGAATGGATAGTGTTTTAGACAGTCATAAAAATAAGATGAAAAAATGACATTGAAAATGCAGCTGACTCGAAGTATAAACCAGTTAAATTACCACCGAAAACAGAAGGGCAGCCAGAGGAGCCCCAGAAAGAAAATGCTGCTCCCAGCTATTTCTGAGAATTCAAAACCAAGTATACTGCCTAAAGGTGAAAAATAAAACATCAGACCAAGGTAAAACAGACAACAAAAGTAGAACCAGGACATTTATTCCATCATAGCCCCTCTACTATAAATCTCAATTCCAAGCCAACAAAGATGCCTATCAATATGAAGTTCCAACCAACAAAAATTATAAAACTAAGCAAATATGATTGCTTTACCTTTGGTGACAATACCTACAACGACATTTTACTATTAAAAGGAAGTCAAGCAAAATCTGTAGAATCTAAAAATACCATCATATTACACTAGAGTAAGTTCTATACCACTTATCACCTTTAAAAGACAGCAACCAAAATAAAAAGGCTGTAAACAGTGGCCCATGAACTGCACATCAAGAGAGGCTTTGGTGACCAGTGATAAAAGATACAGGACAAAAAGACCATCCATCCTGCTTCTCTCTATGCTCTCCATGACCTTGCACTGGAAAACAATCACCTTAAAAAGACAATGCCGTTAAATAGAGGGTTAAATGCACTGCTCATTAAAAAGCTCCATGACACTTCTGCAAGAGGTGATTTCTAAATTCAGTGCATGTCAATATTTAGTTTTAATGGGCTCCATAGTCATAAAGCAACTTACAAAGACTGCAGAGCCACACAGAAGCATCACACCATTGGCTGCACATTCTGAAGACCTTCTACAAAGTTGTTGGGTTTTTTTGCTGAAATTCTTTGGGAAAATTTCCATCAATCCCAGCTGTCAATCAGTTATTCATGCCAAAGAATTGAAAGGTAATGTGTTTTGCTTTTTTTTAACTAAATAAGCTCAACAACAAAATTCTTTTTAACAGTTTTTTAAATAACTTAGGCTTTCTTTTATTCTAAAAGTTTAGAGCACGCATATGTGGGAATATTGGAAATGACATATATTGTTTTTGGTAGCAAAATCATGTAAAAATAAAATGTTCCAGACATCTGTTTTCAAACCGCTCTTTCCTTAGAATAAGCTTCTGTCAAAAACCAGATTCTCAGTTTTGTTAAACATCACCTTTACCTTGAAGGGACAGATTAAATGTGTTCATTTCTTCAAAAATGTGTGCTTGAAAGAAAAAGAGACAGTCTTCAAATGTGGATGACTTATGTTTCCGTATGATACAAAAAAAATGTGTTTTGCTTATCTTTAAGTCTGACAAATATTTGAAACATTTTGCCAAGGGCGAACCAATTGTACCCTGTGGAGGACGAATGTTGTCATCATCGCTCTCCTCTGTAGCGTGTTATAAAGAATCCACCACTTTTTTAAAAAAATTACTTCAATGGTCCTTCTGGCCACAACTAAGCCAGTATTCTTCCTTACTAAGATGGCACCATGGGCAGATGTCACACATGGGGCCCATGACCTCTCTGGGACCTATTTGACTACAGAAGAGACAGCTGTTCCATCTGGAACACCACAATGCAGCCTCTTGCATAAAGCACTGGGGTTTTAAAAACCGTGATTATAGAAGCAACATGCTGTTGAGAAACTATGTTCTCTAGTACATTTAGAAAACATATTCGAGTGGCTAAGCACAAACATGCTTTGGGCATAAAAAAACTGAAAGATTATCTAGTAAAAACTCTAAGTTGAAATATCTTAGAGGCGTGCATACAAATACTCAACTACATACAGTATAACCAGGCTTCCATATTAAAGAATTGATTCTAAAAGTTGATTCTAATTATGGCTTGTGTTTAGATGGCCCCCAAAGCCTCATGCCTTTTCAGAGGTGGCTGAATCTAGAGTGTGGGTTTGATTTGTGGTGGGCTGCCTCTCAGGGCACTAAGATTAAGGATGTGCCACGTTCCCTAAGTGGTGTGTATGAGATGAAAAGGGGCAGAAAGTTAAGTTTTCCTTGTTGCTTTTGCTGTCTTCCACTGCCATGAACTGTTGCCCTGCCTTGGACCCAGCCCATTACAGACTGAAACCTCTATGAACCCTGAGCTAAATAAACCTTCTCCCCTTTAACTTTGTAAAATATCAGTGACTTTTACCATGGAAAGAAGAATAAAGATATTCCCTATGATATGTGCTTTGTTTTTGTTTGTTGCAAACAAAGGAATCTCAGCAAAGTTATATACTTTAATACATTTGGATAAATATTATATGACTTAAAACACTGCTGAAAAATTATCAACCTAATGCTTAGGTCTTAAAGCTTCACTTTCAGGAGGTTCACTGCTCCTTGGAGATGGCATTTCCAGGTACCATCTGTAGCCAAGTATACTTCATGTGGCATGTCCTTCTGTCATCACTGCTGTTCCTCTTACCGTGACGGACAAATATGGGTCCTGGTGGCAAGAGAAGTATGTGCTTCTGTGTCTTGGTCTTGCTTCATTCTTGGTTTTTTGATGCTCTTGTGTTTGCATTGAGAGTTATCTTCTGCCTAGGTTTGTTTTGCAAGAGTCCTCATAATTTACATTTCCAGTTAAAGGGAATTACTTTCCTAGAAACCAGAAAATTACCTTTAAATCTCCCTACCTGCAAACAGATGAACTATAGAGCAAGGAACTCTTATAAGCAGGATGAGGATGCTGTCAACACTTCTGTTTGGAAATTTCCACAGGAAAGAGAAGTATAGAATAATTTTTTTAAAGGTAATAAAATAAAAATGTTATAAAAATGGAACGAAAGCACCCACTGATATTAGAAACTGAGAGAAAAGTACAAAGAAAGGAGAGAAATGTTTAATAATTATATTTCTCAAAAGCCCCCATATATAGATTTAGAAATCTTAAATATATGGGAAACCTCTAGAATGCTAATATAAAGCATCAAAACTGACCCAAGACCAAATTGTAAGATGTTTTAAAATCATCACAGAAACAGATAAAATTTTTTATGTGTTGCTGAAGGATTAAGTCTAAAAATCATGGACATAGATAATTTTCCAAGGGAGTTCTTTCAAATCTCTTAAGAAATAAATGTTTAACTTCTAAACTGCTGAGAATGGAGTACAAAATAAACCCATAAATCAAGTATAAATACATTTATTTATATTTATAATATATTCAAATAAATAAGCAACATGGTTACATAAACAATAGTCTGGAAATACAAGGAATGTTTTATGTTCATAAATCTATTAAAATTCTGCAGTACCCCAATAAGTTACAGAAAAGAAAATTGTATTATTACCTGGACAGAAGCAGAAAAAATATTTGATTAAATCAACACCCTATTCGTGGTAGGGGAGGAAAACCTTTCTTAAAATTAAACCATATTTCTTTGATGTAACAAAGATTATATACCTCAAGCCAAGACCCAACATTATTCTTCATGATTCAGTTTAGAGGAATTTCCCTTAAATGGACAAGTAAAATAATGCCAGCCAATGTTGTCATTATTTTGCCATTGTTGGTAATTCCTAATCAGCCAATAAGAAAAAAAAATTTAATGAGAAAATAAAATCTCATAGCCTAATATTATTTACACAAAACTCACTAATTTTAAGGTCAACAACAACCATAAAACTATATAATCAGTAAAAAAAATTCAGCACATTGCATAATTACATGATGAATATGCATAAGCCATTAGGTGTTTATATACCAGGAAACAAACCTGATAATTTAATATGGGGAAAAATCATTTATAATTCCAACAATATAATGTTCCATTAATCGAGAAATGTGAAGAAAGTTATTAACTTTTTCTGTAAAAATAACAGACAATAATAACATAAATATACATGGGAAATTAATTGCCAAAGTTAAGGTAAAATCATTTTGTTTTGTTTTTTTTTTTGCAGTATTAGAGATGTGACCCAGGGCCTCTTGCACACTGGGAAAGCACTTAGCACTAAACTACACTTCCAGCCCTATTTTGCTCTTGAATAGAAATCAAATTAAAATTACAATAAAGTTCTTGAGGAGCTCACCAAGATGTATATTAAAGGATGAAAGTATCTCTTTTAAAAAGAGAAATACCATGAAGAAATGTATTTCCAGCCACAACCACATAAATGTTACACAAATGAAGAATCAAAACACAGCAACAGGAAAAACTGATAAACTCAGAAAATACATGTATTTATAAATAATACATATAAGAAAAGAGAGGCATTTGGAACCAGTGCAAAAGAGTGATGTTATTTAACAAGTAATCCTGAGATTCATAATGCTTCAGACATTTTAAGTAACAAATTGAAGCATATCACATACTAAAATTAAGTACAAACAACTAATAATAATTAAGAAACTAAACAAACCACTGAAAAAAAGAAAAGCTGATCTCTGATTTTAGAAATGGTCTTTGAAGTTTGATAGCCACTGAAAGAGGAACAAATGGAAAAGCCTAATAAATTTTCCAACACAGGATTTTTAAACTTCTGAACATCTAAAAGTACTGTGAAAAAAATTAAGGGTACAGACGAAATAGGAAAAATATTGGTAAGCTACAATCAAATCAAAGGTTGGTGAACATATGAGAAAGACAAAGAAAGCGGCTACTTCGTTGTGAATTCTCCAACTGGCAAAAGGGCAACCTCCATGAATAAACCAATTTATAAGAAAATCAATGCAAGTAAACACTACATAAAACAGTCCAACCCATGCAAAGTCGAAGAAATGGAACATAACCGAATAATGAGATGACATCGTTCACACATCAAACTGGCAAGGCTGATTTGTTTGTTTTCTCTTTGCTTCCTGTTGTTCCGGGCTCAGGTCAGTGGAGCATGGAGGAAGAGGCACCTGTCTTGGTGAAGGATGCAGATGAGTGCCGCCATCCCAAGAGGGCCCCGGAGCCCTGGGTCCGTCCAGTGGACGTCATCTTCTTCAGGAAATGATTCTAAGAAGATGGCAAGGAACCTATATAGCAATGTTCATCACACTGATATTTACAATACAGAAAATTTGCAGCAATCTAAATATCTAACACAAGTATATGTAGCACTAAGAGTACATTATCTGCTGGGTATCTATGTAGCAAAATGATTATTATAATGATGAATGGAAGATTACTTAATGAAGGAAGAAATTCTTCAAAATATAATGTTAATCCCCGGTACCACAAAAAAATTGTGTGTGTGTGTGTGTGTGTGTGTGTTAAATAGACAACGCCATGCATTCAGTTTACTCACCTGTTGATTTGTAAGAGAGGGAGAGACAGCCAGGCATGGTGGCTAACGCCTGTAATCCCAGCACTCAGGAGGCAGAGACAGGAAGATTGCTGAGTTCAAGGCTTGCCTGGACTACATAGTGAGCTCAGAGCCAGCCTGAACTACAAAGCGAGACCCTGTCTCAAAAAAAAAAAAAAAAAAAAAACATTTAAAAAAAAAGAGAGGGAGAAACAAACAGATTGACTTAAAAATGCTTCTTAATTAAATTTTAATGGTACTTATTTACCACACTTTCAATTTTTACAATGAGCATACATTACATTTGTAAATTAGAAGGGAAATAATAAATCTTCAAAATTTACTCACTCATTTTTTTTAAATGCATAATGCTCTCAAGGTTAACCTCTTCAGAGCACTTCTAAATAAGCATTGTTCATTTACATAGATTGAAGTCATCTGTCCAGAATTCCAAAGTTGACAGCCATTCAGACCATCGGCTTGCTTTCTCCTCAAACATAGCAGGAACAGGAAGTAGCACAGTGGCAGAAAGGAAGAATACAATGGAAGATTTAATTCACGTTTTGAAAGTGTATGTAGCGAACAGATGCCAGTAACAAAAAATAAAATAAAATAAGGTCCCCAGTGTCACATTGCAAATAAGTCTATTGAGCTGGAGTTTAAACTTCTCTTTAAATCTGATAGGCAGAATACAAATTTGCAAAGGAAAATAAATGTAACAGGACAGGCAGCTACCACTACCCGGCAGGACTTCGGGCTGCCAAGAGACTGCATCCTGCTGGGAGGAGAGCTGCTCCTACCTGCCCTGCCGAACACCTACTCCAAGTGAGGACAGTTCCTCCTCAGAGCAGCAGAGCCCCGGTCATCCCCAACCAGTGACCAGAGCAGCCCTGAGCATGAGGTAGCGAAAGGAGGAGGCTGAAGGAGACGAGCCCAGATGGGTGGAAGGCAAGGAAGCGAGTGAGGCAGAGACTTCGAGCCCCGCACAGAGGATGAGGAAGACAGCTGAGGACGGGGCTCCGGGTCTGTGGCCTGCAAGGGGAGCAAGCTGGGCTGAGACGCGTGACCTCAGCAAACCCTCTCAACCATCCCAAGCAGGAAGAAGAAGAGAGCTAAAGGAATTCTCAGAGTCACAAACCCAGAGCTGCCAGCCAGGATCTGAATGCAGATTTGCTTGGCTGCAAAGCCCCAGCTTGTCCTGCGTTCTGGGCAATAACTTATGTGACGCTGCACAGACAACCAGGTCCCATGTGGTCCATCAGCAGGTGCAGGGGGGAGCCTGCCCAGCAGCCCCACCTCCCCTCCCCTTCTTTGTTGGGCTTACCTCTTCTGGGCTTCTCTGAAAGAGTCCTGTGCATCCGAACCTGCCTTTCTCAACATTCACTTAGTCTGGATCGTCATCTGACAGCGTTTTCTCTAAATAGCACGTTCTCTGTTCTGCCTGGGCTTCCTCTTCCTGCACAGCTAAGATGTGGAGCCCAACACAGGCCCTTTTCCTGGTCCTTTCCTCTTCCACTGTGCCTCCAAACATGTCAGATATTTTTAAGAGAAAGAAAAATTTAAAAATCCAAATCTACTCTGTAGAATAAAATGCACATAGAATTCACTAAATGAAGGAGACTGATACATAGATGTAGCTATTAACATGGAGACCATCCACTAAAGAAATGGGTAGCTAGATCCAATAAACTCAGGAAGCAGAACATACTCAACCTCCTCTTTACCAGGCATAAACTTATTACAGGCTCTGAAAGTACTCCAGTTAAAGGATCACTTTTTAACCCAAATTTCTTTCAGTGCAGAGGTTTTTTTGCAGGACACTTAACATCTGATAGCGTCCTAGAAACTTGGTGAGAAAGATTACAGACTAATGCTGACATTTTCTTCATAATGATACACAACAGAGCACACCCTGAGAAGCCAAGGGAAAACCTTCTCTGATCGTTTTGTCTTCTTTGTTTATTTACTTTGTTTTTTTTTGTTTTGTTTTATTTTGTTTTGTTAGTTTTTTTGAGACAGGGTCTTGCTTTGTAGTTAAGACTGGCCCTGAACTCACTGTGTAGCTCAAGCTGGCCTCAAACTCATAGCAAGCTTCCTGCCTCTGCCTCCCGAGTGCTGGGGTTATAGGCATGAGCCACCACACCTGGCTCTGGTCATGTTTTCAGTGTCTTCTTGCACTGTCTGTTCCTCATTCCCCCAACCCACCTCAGTACTATCCCAGCTCTCACCTATGAAACCTGCATATGTGGATTCCATACTGTACCACCAGGGGTTGGCTAACTTCTCCGGGTACCAGATTGCTTCTGGTCAAATGCACATACTGATGCTTCCTTTTGTAACATATCTGGCAGGTTTGGACCACAAGAACACATACATACACACACACAGGCTTTTTTTCTGACAGACACTGAATTGGTCTCTTCTACCAGGGGCTAATCTACTCCTGGCAGAGTCCTCATGCTCTGTGTCTAAAATTGCTTTGGGGTCAGCCTCACAAGCATAACTTCAGCAAGTGTTTGAGTCTATTTCTTGAGCTGTTTCCATTTTCCATTTGTTAGTGACAGATGCACGCAATTACTGGGATTTCAGGAGCAACGCTTCCTTCCAAACTATTCTGCAAATATATCTGTGACAGAACACCTTCTCCTCTTGGCTGCTATGTAAGGATGGACAATGAGGCTGCTGATGGTCTATCTTTGCAACACACAGCAGCTTCCATGCTGAACTTTCCTGAAAAGCTTCCTTCTTGGGGTTTTTATACTCAATGGTTGTATCCTGTGTTACATTCCTAATCTTCTTTCCCGCCACCAGCTTGCTTTAAATCAGCACCTCCTGCCTCTTTGGGTTCATGCTGCCATCCTTCTGAGGCCAGGGATCCTCTCCTGGCACCCCAGCTCTTTCTCAAACACCCCAGGCAGCAGTGAGTTCACTTGCAAAGTGCAGGAACTCATTTGCAACGCAGATCCAAAGGGTCACCCTTTGATCTCAGAAAATATAACACTGCATGTAATTACCCAGAGAGAATAGAACTTGGAAATACAATTACATTTTCCTTGTTACATATTAGAACAAATGAGACCTCACCTGGCTCTCCTGTGTTCACACATCCTGGCATTTTCATTCCTGCATAAATACGAAGCCACCTAAACTCGTGACCACCTGCCATTCTTGCTCGGGAACAGGAAAATATCATTACCAGATAAAAGACCAGTGTCTAAAAGCTCCAACAAGAAGGAAGCCCAGAAACTGAGAACTGTCCAGGAACTCTTTGAGTGAGCGCCCCTGCCCCCCGCCTGCTTTGCCCTACAACAAAGGCTTTCAAGGACGACACTTCACACCAAAACCAACATGAAGGCAGCCTCCCATACTGGCTCATGGAGTAATGGAGTAGCATGGGCCTGGGGGACAGAGCTGTTGGTGAAAAGCTACCCCACAAATATGGGCTCTGGGCTCCACAGTTTACCCAGTACACTCACTCAGGCGCCACCACCCCTAAGGCACCTGTCAGACCATTCCAAAGTGAAATTAATCTTTGCTTGGTGCAGTGGACAGGTGCTTGTGCAGAGAGCTGACCCAGCCTGTGCGGTGCTCCTCCCACAGTGCCTTTTGCTTTGTGTAGAAGGATATGCCCACCCTGTCAGGGAACACGAAGATCAGTCTAGAAGGAGAGCTTGATCCCTTGCAGCTAAACCTCCACTGAAACCAAAGCTTCCCTCTGGTAATAAGTATCTTTCTTAGGAGCAACTTTTGAATTATTTTCAACCGCAAACAGTCAAACCAATTTATTCATTTTCCCATCCTTACCTGTGCGTCACAACAAAGCTCCTTAGCTCCAGCCACCCTCCTCTCCAGGCCTTCCCCTCAGCTGCAGAGATGACCTGTCAGAAACAGGAACCCAGCCACACTCACACCATGGCCCAAGCCCCATCATCTCATCCAGGAGCAATGCAACAGACCCCCCCAGCAGACACCCAGCCTCATCCTTCTTCTCTTCTTCCATCCCACAATCCACATTCCGGATGGCAGCCAGCGAGATCCATTAGGAAACAGAAATGAGATTGTGTCTTTTTCTGTTTATTCATTTCTCATTAATACATTGAAGAAATGCGTGTTAATACAGCCACTATGGAGATCAGTGTGGAGATGCCTCAGAAAACTAGGATTAGAGGTCCCATTAGCCCCTGCTATTCCCCTTCTGGGGATATACACAAAAGAATTAAAAGATTCATATCACAGCGACATATGTGCACCCGTGTTTATAGCAGCTCAGTTTGTGATAGCTAAATCTTGGAAACAACCCAAATGCCCATTAACTGGATACTGGATAAGAAGATGTGGTAAAACTGAATACTATTCAGGCATAAAGAATGATAAATTTGAGTCTTTTATACTCAAATGGACATCACCTGAGGACATGCTCATAAGGGAAATAAATAGGTCACAGATATACAAATACCATACTTTTTCTCTGTTATGATAGAAACTGAAAATGTAAATGAGTTCTAGAATGTATGAAAGATATTGTGAAATAAAAAATATTCATAAGGAAAAGGGGGGTAGGGGTAAATAACAAGGAGAGGGCCAGAAATTTAGCTCAGTGATTCTAGTGCCTGCCTAACATGCACAAGGTAACCACATACAACAATACTGGGCATGATGACTCATGCCTTGCAGCAATCAGTGCTACATACCACAGTGCCAGGCGTGGTGGCTCACACTTGTAATCCCAGCACTCAGGAGGCAGAGGCAGGATTGCTGAGTTTGAATCTTGCCTGGGTTACATAGTGAGCTCAGGGCCAGCCTGAGCTACAAAGCGAGACCCTGTCTCAAAAAACAAAGTAGGGGGTCATGATGGCTCAATCTTGGAAATAACCCAAATGCCCATCAACTGGAGACTGGATAAAGAAGAAGTGGGTTTTTTTAAATGGAGTATTACTCTGCCATAAAGAATGACAAGATTGATTCATTTATGTGCAAATGGAGACACCTGGAGGACACACTAATAAGTGAAATAAATAGAACACAAATATGCAAATACCAGATCTTTTCTTTGATATAAGTACCTGTAGAGGTAAAGGAGCTCTAGAATGTATGATAGTGTTTGTAATATCCAAAAGGAAATTTTGGATTTCATTATGTGGGAACGTAATGAGGAGAAGGAATAAATATGATTTGGAAAAAAATAAAAGAGTGTGTATATAGGGGGTGGGGAGGAGGTGGATGGGCAGGAATGTGGGTAAAAATGAGAAGTGACCTGTGTCACATATTGGTACAAACTCCCCAGTGTTTTGTGTGATTGTGAGCTGTGTATATAATGTACCAATAAAGTTTACTGAATAATGCAAAAAAAATTGGGGAATATGATGGTTAAAAAAAAGGAAACAAAGCTTATTATATAGGGGGTGGGGGATGTAGGGCAGGTAGGGGAATGGGAAGAAAAAGAAAAAATTGTGTCATTTACTGGTACAAATTCTCAATGTTGAATGTGATCATGATGTGTATATAAAATGTACCAGTAAAATCAATTTTAAAAAACATTTAGATGCACCTTATTCCAAAAAGAATGGCTACCTTGAAAGAAATCAAACAATAACAAATGCTGGGTAGGCATCAGAGAAAAAGACACTTCTACCTCATGGATAGAAATGTGAAGTGATTACAACTGCTTTGGAAATCAGTATGAAGATTCCTCTAAAAGCTAAAATTAGAATTCCATTGGACTCCACTTTCTCTTTCTAGGTATCTTCTGATAAGAGTTAAAGACATCATACTGCAGGGATCCATGCACACCCATGTTCACAGCAGCATATCTCATACAAATTAAACCTTAGGAGTGACCTACATGTCCCTGTCTTTTGCAAGTTCTAACACCGTCACTCTTAGAGAAGAAATTCAGAGCACAGGTCACTCCGCTCTGGGCCACTCCATGGATTCTCACCCAGCCTGGCCCATTGCCCCATGGCCCAGCCATCAAAGTCATCTTTCTGTTTAGAACTACTCAGTTCATTCCAACATTTGCCCTTGTTACTTTCTCCTGCTGGAATCCACTTCTTCAGATCTTGTGAAGCTGATTGCCCTTATTTACCCTATCATTCCTATCTAGAGGCTTTGCTTCACCAGCTGGCCACACCCAGAGAGCTGGCACAGTATATTTCCTCCTCCATTAAATGTAAGCTGCACAAGAGTGGAAACATGCTTGCCTTGTCTTGTTCACTCATCTATTGCCAACTCTGAGGCTGGTAAATGGCACATATATTAAACATTTGTTAGGTGAATAGTTCAACAGTTAGATGAATGGGTGGGTGGGTGAATGGGTGGGTGAGTGGATGGGTGGGTGGCTGGGTGGGTGAGTGAGTGGGTGGGTGAATGGATGGATGGGTGGGTAGATGGATGGATGGATGAGTGGGTGGGTGGATAGGTGGATGGATGGATGGGTAAATGGGTGAGTGGAAGGGTGGGTTGATGGATGGGTAGATGGATGAGTGGATGGGTGGGTGGGTGAGTGTGTGGATGGATAGGTTGGTAGATAGGTGAGTGAGTGGGTGGGTGAATGCATGAGTGAATAGGTGAGTGGATGGATGGATGGGTGGGTGAGTGGACGGGTGGGTGAGTGAGTGGGTGGGTGAATGGATGGATGGGTAGGTGGATGGTTTGATGGGTGGGTGGATGGATGGATGGGTAAATGGATGAGTGGAAGGATGGGTTGATGGATGGGTAAATGGGTGAGTGGATGGATGGGTGGGTAGGTGAGTGGGTGGATGGATGGATGGATGGATGGATGGGTGGGTGGATGGATGGAAAGATAAATCAGGTCTCTTCCAAGATCATAGCAAGAGATTTACATGGTAATGTAATCTACACACCTTATCATGACTCAAAACCACTCACATCAGCCCTGTCTATATCACTAGTCTTCTCTCCCACCTCTCTCCAGTCCCAGCTTTCTGGACTTCAGAAAAAAATAATTCAAGTTTGCAAGTAAACCAAAAAGACTTCTGCTGTCATTCTATATCACACACATACACTGTCTAGCAAGCCCACCTAATGATCTTCTGACATTTTAGGGGAAAATGTTTTTGTAATTTACTATTTACTATTGATTAAGGCTAAGAAACTGTCAAGGTAAATGTTAACTTTAGAATATTGATAAGTTGCAAATGGTTTTTATTTGGTAGCATGAATTGTGTACAGTATAAAAGATAACCCAAAGGTTACAGTTTCATTGTTAGACACTAGTTCGGTATCTAACATAATTCCATTTCAGCATTCACTATCACACTGACAGTGTGCTTCAGGCTCCATATTCTCTTTTGAACCCTTTTTGCCACTCTGTTGGTTTCTTCTTCCATGTGTTAAATCTTTGATGTGTGCTCATTATATATATTTTAGACATTATGCTTTGTCAATGACATACTAACATGCAAGTGTTTCACTTTCTCCAAACTCTTTAACATTTGCTTCATTTACTGGTATCACATGTTCATCCCCAACTCATCTTCTAACCCTACCTGTCCCCAGACCTATTCTCCCCCAAAATGTCTCTTGTTCATCCCTTTAAGCTAAACTAAATGTCAACATAGTCCATGGAAGTTAAACTTGATTGGCTTGAGAGCTGCCTAGGGATCAGCAAGCACACTTTTTAGTGTGTCTGGGCTAGTCATGGGGGCTTCTCCTGGAGTACTACATCTGGTCCCTGGCCCTTCCCTCCTGGTGCAATTCCCCTTCTCTGCTTCCTGACCACCAGGAACTAAGCAGCTTTGCTCTACCAGTTCTTGCCACCGTGACGTTCCCACCTGGGAACCAGCCAATTATGGACAATCTCGTGAAACCACGAATCTCTCCGCCTCTTAGCTGTGCTGTTTGTCCCAGCAATGGGGACGTGGCCAATACACACCTCAACACACGTGAGCATGGAGATACAGCTTTCCTCCCGGGTTTTGTGGGTTCAACTAGGAACAAACGAAAACAAAGGAAAGAAGAGGGCAGGCATTTGCAAAGGCCTAGAGAGGCTCCAGGGCCCTTACCTGTGAAGGGCATTTCCAGCTCCGCCTGCACCATTACAGATATAGCAGAAGCAGAAAGCCTTCTGTTGCCCTTCTGGAAATTTTCAGTGCTCAGAATCTAAGCACATACTCCAAATAGCAGATCCACAGAGACTTCTCCTTCATAGAGGTAATCAGATGATACTCATTAACATAGCAAGAGAGGTCAGGTACACAGCCTCTGGAGCCAGACTCCCCAGGTTCAAATCCTGGTTCTTCTGCTTACTGTTCTCACTAGCTATGTGACCTTGAGGAACTTACTTAACCTCTATGAGCCACAGTGGACCCTCCCTAAAATACACTGATAATAAAGTTAATCTATCCTATCGGCTGGTGTTAAAATCAAACACATTAAAGTAACTGAAATTCTTAGAAGAGTCTCTGGAACACAGGAAAAGGATTGACATATAATTATGTAATTATTACTGCAATTCTAAGGTCTGTACTCCAGGAGCCCGGCAGCCCCTTGGGCTCACCTCTTCCCCACATCAGCTGGGGTCACACAGAAGAGCAGGAATCTAAGTGATACGTGTATTGTGCCCACCACAGCCGTGGAGAGGAGTCCATATGTCAACATCTGAAGCAGACTGTAAACAAGCAGGAATCCTGAGTGTCCAACACAATACCTGTTACAGGGAGCACTTCACAAATTCCTTCACTCTGCCACTCTGTCCTACACAGCCCCAGTCCCAACCTTAACCTTACGTACAAGTAAAATTCGTGTTTTTGTATAACATCAATTCAGAAGTAAAAGGTTATTTTGCAATATTACTCATCATTTCGTTACTGTCAGATTTCATCAATTTTGCACTCAAATCTTTTTCAACATTTTCAAATGGGGCCTTTCCTTTGGCAGATCCCACATCCTAACATTTGGCCAATTCCAAACAGTTGTGGGTTTTACTCTGTGTTTAATTTTAATTTTATAATGTTCAATAAGTCATCACTGATGTCTTTAGAAGACATTAAATGAAGATGGCATTTTTAAGAGGATCTGCACTGAAGCACAAGATTATTTGTGAAAACTTAAGATGCTGGGCTTTCTGGAAAATACCCCATGAGGATACAGGATAGACTCAAAGGGCCCCTGGGTTGCATCCAGGTCAGCAGAAGTTCTGCTGAGAAGAAATGCAAAGAAAATTAACTGATTTACTAGACTTTTTTGTGTGGCATTTAACATAAAAGGTCATTTTTTTATGTAATTCTAATTTTATCTACTGATAAATGATAGGAAAATACCACCAAGAGCACTTTTGCTGGCTTTGGCCACTAATATATTATGTATCTGAGTCTGTGTGAAAAGAGACAGCTTTCTAGTCACTGACCATGGCAGTACAGAGAGGTGAGACCTGTAGCAGCAAACAGCTGACAGAGCCCATTGGGGAGAAAATGGGAAATCTGAGATTTCAAAACTTCAAGAAACTTGAGGTCGCCGGAGTTTTCAAGCTATCATGGCGCTGAGCCAGGTCAGGAGGGAGCCCTTCCAATTCCTGCCCTTTGGATGCTCCACGCTAGAGGTAAAACACAGACACCTCGGCGCCCTTGGATGCTCAACCTGGCTCTGTGCAGCTGCAGGACCAGGATGAAGTCTGCGGTCCCCCACCTCCTCCCCCGTAGGAAAACAAGGTGCCTCTTTGTCTTCTGTCATGACCAGCAAAGAACTCAGGGCCCCACTTGTCCACTGGCTTAGAAGCCAGAACAAAAAGCCTAGACACAGACGCACACATTTAGCTGAAGCCTGGCGTGGCCCAACCCACTGAATGCCCTTTCCGACCCACAGAGCTTTCAGACGGACAAGTGGCAGGATAATAAGTGGTCTGCCTGCATCTGTTCCAACTTCGCTAACCCAGCTCCCTCATCGAATGCAGGCTAGAAGCACTCGCCGGCACCCCCTTGGCCCTCCCAGGCCGACCCCCACCTTCCCCAGGGCATTTTGCTCCACATCCATCCCAAGTCCCAGTGTGCAGCGTCCTCTAACCTGTCGGTTCCTGGGAAGGCAGGGAGTGCACGCACTGCCCAGGCCATTTCCTCTGTAGCCGAGACAACACTGACATCTGGTGGTCCGGAGCTCTGTCGCCCCAAACCGAGGCAGGCCGGAGGCACCCAGCCCTGCCTGAGATGGGAGCCTCGCCCAGCCCTAGAGGTGAGTGATTGCTCAGGTTCCTGCCAACACGTCCTGCAACACGGCCTCAACCCCGCCGCCTGCAGTGAGCCCTTATGCCCAGCTCCGGAGCCGGGCCTCAGAGGGCAGCTGCGCACGCACTCGGGGAGCAGGGAGCCGAGTCCCGAGCGTTGTGACACCGAGAGGGAGGGGCAAACGGCCCGGAGCGAGGGCGAAATGTAACACTGGGCGTGCATCTGGAAGGACAGATTACAGGAGTCACGGAAGGAAAGTAGAAAACAAGCGGTCAGTTTCTGAGCTTCGCAGAATCTGAGGTCAGAGCTCAGCGGTGGCTCTCACGGTACAGGGGCGGGGGGCACATGGCGGACTCGGGGTGAGAAGAAAGGGGCACAAATAGCGGAAGAGTCTCAGACCGGCTGCACAGAGACGGCCTCAAGTGCCAGAACAGAGAGATCAAACTTATTCAATTGCTGGGACTCACGTAATGAAGTTGTTTAAGAAGAAATAATCTGGTAAAGACAAAGCCTGCATCGTATGTAGAGAAGAATAGAAAGTCGTTCACCCTAATGTCAGCAGGGAGGGAACTACAACACTTAACATTATCGTTTTTCTTTTCTTATCCAATTCTTCAATTTCAATCAATTTTTATTATCTCTGTAATGAACAAGGTACAGATGTGATTTTTTTTCCAATTTTTTGACTCTTGCTTTGTAGTTCAAGGTGGCCCTGAGCTCACTTATGTAGTCCAAGCAAGCCTCAAACCCACAGCAATCCTCCTGCCTCTGCCTCTCGAGCACTGGGATTACAGGCATGAGCCACCATGCCAGCATTGTGGTATATGGTTACCCACGATCGATCGAGCTCAGGACCTTGCAGTTGCCAAGCAGACGCAGAACCACTAGCTAAATCCCCAGCCCAGACATCATTTATTTTTTAATTAATTTTTATCTTTCTTGGTACATTTTATATACACACCACGATCACACTAAACATTGGGAATCTGTACCAGTATATGACACAATTTAATTCTCCTTTTTTCCCGTTCCCCTACCCATCCCACACCCCTCCACCCCCTAAATACATAAGCTTTGTTTACCACTTTTTGGGGATTTGGAGGTTGCCAGCTCACACTGTGGTGGTCTCCTCAAGGGACGAAGGACTCAGTCGGGACCAGAGACTCGACATGTGTCACAACAGAAAGAATTTTAAGGACCCACCAAGTCCCTGCTCCAGACAGGAGCACTTCCTGAGGGGAAATGACCAAGATACAGCGTTGTCCTAGGCCCCAGGAGGTGGCTCTACTCCCCATTCTGGCTCTGGGCTCCTTCCTCCCCCTCACTGGTCACCTTCTCTCCCTGCCTGTACAGCCCAAACTCAGTGCTGCCCACTGAGAACCTTCCACTGCATGAGGCCCTAGACATGGCTGGGAATATCAGCAGTCGGCCTCTCTGTAGGGCAAGGTGAAGGCTGGGACTCCCTGAAGAGCGTCGCCTGACAAAGGAGACAACTCGACACCGGGACCTGGATGTGATCTCATTCAGCAGTTCTCAAAGACCCAGGGAGGTCTCCAGGATGTTTCCAGAGGGCCTGCAAAGTCAAAATTATTCTCCCGATAACAGGAAGGGCCTTTCCACTCTCTTTCTTGCATAAGCATACAGTGGAGTTTTCCAGAAGCAGCCTGGCATGCAATATTGTAAACAGAGCTAACAGAGATCTGGAAATGACAGTTGAACTTTGACCTACAGGAATTTGTTCAATTAAATGCACAGGCGGAATTGAGAGCCCAGCTGTCCACTCCTAATCCAGATATTTTGAAAAGTTACAGAAATATAAAACAGTTCACTCTTCTCACCAATATATAAAAGTCGTTTTAGAAAACATAGTCACTTTTCAAATATTTTTATATTTGGAAATACTAAATTGATATTGCTCTTAATGAGCTTATATATAAGTACTTTTAAAACTTCTCAATTCTAATTTATAATTGGTAAAATTTGATTTGATATAAGCCACATAAACAAAAGCTTTCTAGGGTCCCTAGATTTAAGGAGTGTAAAGAGGTCCCAAGATCATAAAAATACACAACCTCTTGGACTTGCGTGCTCTCCTTTCCCTACAGCTGCCTGCCAGCTCCCCACCTCAGGGAGGCAGGACACCCCAGCCAGCCCCTCCCCATCACGCCCTTCTCTCTCTCGGGCAGGGCACTGATGAGCGCTGGGACCCGTTTCTCTCCTCCTGTCCCGCTGTCCCTCACCTGCTGCACGAAACTGCCTCCTGCAAGATCCCTGCCTTCCTCTCCCAAGAGCTTCCAAAGCAGCACTTCCTCCCAGAAATGGGCCCCAAACCTCTTCACAGCGGTCACAGACTGAAAACTGACAGACTAAAGTCCTCCCCGCCCAGTGCTCCAGCACAGAGCGGCCACAGGAGCCCCAGCTCTATGTCGGAGGCCAGAGACCCAAGCAGGAGTGAGACATGTCCCCTCACTTCTGTCTAGGCAGTGGGAAGGGCCTCCCTGGAGCTGTGACATTCAACATGGACCACATAGAAGAGTAGGTGACTAGCAGAGATCCAGACACTTTCCTAGTGAGGGAAGAATGCTCTCAAGATGCACAAATATGAAAATGTTCAGCATGTTTAGCAAACTGGAAAGACCCAAATTAGTAGACTATAGGTTGGTCCAAACATGCATGCATGTGTGCACGTGTGTATATATAGCCCTTGTGAGTGGCTTACCTGTATATCCATGTTTGTGTCTGTGCATGTATGTGTGCATGTGCCCATGTGCATGATGGATTGTGTATGTGCCTGTCAGGGCTTGTATGTGCCTACATTTAGTACGTATGTGTGCTCATGTGTTTGTGTGATAGCTTAGGGAGAAGGGTCAAGAAAGTATCTCTTGGACAGAGAAAGGAAGCTATGGGGGGACAGGAAGTAGGCCAGCAGTGTCACACTTGGAACCCCATTTAGTCCACACAACAACCGTGCTGTGTGGGTGGTGTCATGCCCATTCCACAGATAGGGTAGGTGTCACCTAAGGACAAACCAGTAATGGCAGCTGATGCTATAATTCAGGCTAAACCTCCAACCAGTGCCCCCCTAGGGGCCTGAGACTAGGTACAGTAGTGTAGAAATCTAGCACTTCCTGGTGTCCTCCTGTCAGGAAGCACCTCAGTGAACCCCCTGAACACGCATGTTCTCCTGAAAGAGCGTCAGTGGCCCTCTGAGTGTGAAGGGCACCCCACACCTCCTCCCTCAGGAGAAGCTACTGTTCATTCCAAAGCTTGCCCTGCAAATTGGAGTCAGCGGTAAACATGAACCCAGAACCTCAGTCTTTCAAAAGGAGCTACTAGGACTGGACAGGAAGTCAAGGACTGGAGGAAGCTGGGAAGGACCATCGGGTCCTCTCCCTGTGCAAGGAATATGCTGGGAACTAGCTTCACTCTGTGAGGGATTGTCCAGAAGAGGCCGGGCACTGCCAGCTCCCTGGTGTGGGCTCTCCTTCACGAGGTCTGGCCCTGGAAGCAGCAGTGACCCAGGCCCAGCCTGACTCTGCACCCATTCGCTGTACCAGAAGGAGTGTCCTGGCTTGAACGGAATCAGGACGGGCCTCCTGTGCCAGGCACTGTTCCCAGACTTCACCATTTACTCTCTCGCTTGATCTGCTTCCCATCGCCTGTACTGTATTTTCCCTGTTCTGCATATTCAGGATAAAACCATATCATATATTACATATATATCTTTATAGAAGACATAATCAAAATATGTAGTGAATGTTTAAATTAAAATACTTCATACAGTAAAAGACACGTTGCCATAAATCACCCTTCAAAATTACCCACACACACACACACACACTTTAACCACACTGAGCTCGTCGTTCTTGCCACTCCTCGAGCCAGGTCTGGATTCCTCTTGCGTGAATATCTTTATGAGAAGTGATCAAAACGACAGGGGTGCCGATGTGAGTGCCACCCGGCAGAAAGGTAGGTTTGGCAACCTCCCAGGGTGCCCCTCGCCACCGTATCCACCATGCTGCTTCCCCGAGATCAAAATGACTGTGTGCAGTAAACATTTTAATCTATTAAGGACATCAGAGCAGCCCCAAGAGAGTAACTGAAAATGCTCACAAAAGGGCACTCCCAGAGCCGCCTCGGGCCGTGGCTCGGACCCTGGGATCGCGTGTTCCAAGCAGGGCAGACCTGGGGTGAAAGGCAATATGTCTACTATCACAAAAAATTTTCAACCATATCCCATATATATCTGCTTCTATATTTAAATACTATCTGTTATATAGTTCATGCTCTATACTCTGCACTTCTGGTTCCATCCTTTGAGTCAGTTGTTTATTGCCCCATTTTTTTTTTCCTAAGGAAAAACTTAAGTCCAGCAGGATTAGATAAATGATCAAAAGCCTCCAGCCAGAAAAACACGACCAGCAGAACATAGACCTAACCCAGAACTATGCATTTCCAGTGCGTCTCGATCTCACCCAGGCTGACCAGAGCCTGGAGGCCCGGCACACTCTGAGGAGACGTCCCTGCCCCAGGGCCTCGTCCTGGCCACCTGAGGACGTGGCCATGTAGTGCGCAGGACTTGAATCCCACACTGCAAACCTCCTGCCGAGTGCGGGTTCTTCAGAAATGGGATGTTATTATGGAAACCTAAAGTTGTGTCTCATAGCCATGCAGAGAAAGGCTGGTATGTAAAACTAACGATGATAATAAAGCACATGATTTTGTATTCTTACAGTGAGATCAACTATGTGAAAATGCATAGAGAAAGACCCACAAAGGAGAGCCCATAAACCGTGGTTATTTCTAGATGATGGGATTATGGGTGGCAATTTTTTTCTTCTTTTGGCTTTTCTGCTTTCCATAATTTTCCACCATACACAGGCATCACTTTGTACAATAGGAGCCAAGGTATTTGACACCTGACTGTGGACCGACACCTGCAAACTGCAGGGGTGCCAGCCGGAAGGCAGGCTGTGCACTTCCCCCCAGCTGCAGGGCCGCCCCCGGGGAGCATCTGGGTTTGACATCTCTGCCCTCCTGTTCCCTTTCCTGTTCCACCTGCATCTCCCCGGAGAACCAGGCTCCCTTCCTGTCCTTCCCTCCTGCAGCTTCCTGAGGGACACACAGCCCTAAAATAAGCCAACACGAGACCGAATTCGTCTCTGAGACAGAAAACCTCCATTGTGTCAGGACGTCATAAACTCACTCTCGGGATGGTGACAGCAAGACTGTCCCTTCCTTCTCCCCCTCTTTGTCCACTGTTGACATTCAGGATCATAGGTGACACGGTGGCATCTGCCAGTGCCCAATCACTTCTTCCTTCAAAGACGTTTAATCAGGGCCTCGTATGTGGACAGTGCCCACGTACAGGACAAGTTCTGCTGCAGGAGGGAGGCCAGCAGGCGCTGGATTGACAGAGGGATCCACGCAGTCCCCAGCAGGGCAGTGGGCAGAAAGCAGGGGCTGCCCTGAGCTAGGTTCCCAGAGATGAGCAGCGGTGGGATAGAAGAAGGTGTAGCATTTTGTGCAGAGTAAAAAGCTGGGCCAGAAGAGCAGACACCAGAGCCGTGTTTGAAGGCTTTGGCCGGAGACAAGCTGCTGAGTGTGGGGTTCCCAGCCCTGATTGCAGACCAGAGGTCTTGGGAGTCCCTGCCTTGGGCAAGCCAAGCCAGAGGGTCTGCAGAAGGAGGGACTAAGACCTAGAGATGACTGCAGAGAGCAGCAGAGGGGGCCAGAGGCGGGGTGTGTCCTGGAGCCCTCAGCATTTTCTTGGGAATCTGCCCTGGAGGAGTCATGTATTTATCCTCCCCTGGTCCCAAAAAAAAGCATCCTAGTTTCTCTGCAGACCCAGCCCCGCAGGAGCACCTGACCTTAGCTGGCCAGGAAGTCCCATCTCTGAGAACCAGAGAAGGTTAACGCCATCTACAAGCACTGATCTACAAAACAGACCCCAGTTTCAGGCCAAGAAGGATACAGAGGAGCTTCAGAAGGAAGAGAGAAAGAAGAGGAGGAAAGAGCAAACAGAGGAGAGGAGAAGGGAGAAGAGAAAAAAGCAAGAAGAGAGAAAAGGGATGGAGAAGGAGAAAGAAAAGAAAAAGAAGGTGAGAGAGAGGAGAAGGAGGAAGAGGAGGAGGAGGAAGCCACCACCATGGGGAGACAGTAGAGGCCGCCAAGGAGGACTGTCTGAGCTTGGCACTGCCCAGCTTCTGCTTCTATTCCCCAAGCCCAACTTCGGCTCTTCCTTTGCACTCTCTGAGGTTGAAAGAAGAGGATCATTATGTTTATCCGAGTTAAGATTGTAGTTTAGTTTCTGATAATTGCAACCAAAAATTCCTGTTATATAAAACGTTCATAAAAGCTCTGGCTTGAAATAAGTCTGCGCAGCAGAGTTGAGAGAACAAGGTTTCAGTGAAAACTGTCTTGAGGAAGTCCAAAGCTGGCTGCTTTATCAACTGGCTGAGCAGCTCTGAGCTTTGGATGGGGTGGCACTGGCTTCCATGCCCTAGAAGCTGCCTGCTCACAAGCAGGTGCCAAGGATCTCAGGAAAGGAATCAGGACCCTATCTCCATGTAAAGGAGACAGAGAGCTGGTCACCTGGTGACCACCATGGCTGTGCCCCAACTCAGAAGATACTGGGTCACCAGCACTGTTGGATACCCCAGTGGAGCTCCCCGAAGTGTGGGATCAGGAGCCATCACTCCCACTGTAGGTAGTAGTGGCCTTTGGGACATGGCAGCAACACACCCTCCCCAAGCATCACGGGCAGGGAGAGAAGGCTGCCGGCCCCACTCCTCCCTCACCCCCACCCTTGTCTATGGACGCCCCTCAGGAGCCATTTCCCCTTCCTTAGAAACCTCCTATCATACTGTCTTCGCCAAGTCCAGTGGCTTCATCCTGTGGCTTGGGAAGTTCTCCACTTACAAACATCTTACTCAGGTTTCAGACCTGTGCAGCTGCAGATTCTTTGGCCCCGTAAGAGAAAACAGGAAGCTCCTGCCCTGGCACAACTTAGCGCTGACACCCTCTGGGAGGGGGCTCCAAATCTGGGAAAGGGGTGCCCTCCCCAGAGCATGGCATCCAGCTGCCTGACCTAAGCCACATCGTAAGTGTGCTGGCAGGACAGGGTGGATGTGCAGCCTGGGGAGGGCACTGTGGAAAGCCCAGTGCCAGCCTGCAGAGCCGAGCCTTGCCACGTGCCAAGTCCCTTCATTCCCTGGGTTGCTGAGCTGATGCCGTCTCCACGGCAGCCAGGACAAGAAGCCTCCGCACAGAAAAGAGAGAGAGCGCGCCAGTTTCCTCCTCTGACACATCGGGAAGGCTCAGAAGAAACCAAACATAAATGTCCTTCCTCCCTGGCTAGAAAGTTTCCCTTTCGTTTTTGCAGAAAATCTCGCTTTCTCTCCTCTGGTTCCGGTTGGGGTTTGGGCAGATTCCCTTGCTGGCTCGCTTTGCCCCAAGCCCTTTTCCAGTTCCTGCCCTGAAGATATTTTCCTGAGCAGCCTCAAAGCGCGGGGTCTCCGTAAAGGCGCACCGGAGGGGCCACACAGGCCCCTAGACACAGAGGCGAGGAGGTGCTGCCGGCTTGGGGAAGTGCTCGCTCTGTCACAGGAAACCGCCCTCTCGCGGCCTCCAGGTAGGTGCCCAGCCCCTCTGTGTCCTCTGATGGAACCGCCCTCCCCTCCACCTTCACTGAGAGTTTATCGAGTGCTCAGCACGCACCAGACACCCTCATCATTCCCACTTTTATGACATCGTTTCTTTTTCCACTCCGAAGCAGTCAAGAGTTTTTAGGACTCCAAGTCTCTCTTGTCCTTCAAACACCTCCAGCGGGGGCTGGCGCACAGGAACTGAAACACACGGTGCCCAGCCGTGCCAACACACGGTGCCCAGCCGTGCCTGGCCGGCCAAAGGCGCGAACAGAGAGGAAACCGAGAGGTTTGTGAGGCCGGGCCTCAGCCACCAGCTCTAAGATGGTTTCTGCCTAGAGCTTTCTCCATAACCCCAGATCTGTTCCCTCAGGCAGCCTCCGGCTTCCCGGAGCTCAGGAGATCCGAGCAGATTTATCCCGGGTCTTGCACCTCTCCGGATGCTACAGCCTCTCCTTCCCGGCGCCGCACCTGACCAGGGCCTCCTGAGCGCGGGCCGGCCCCGCGGTCACTGCACAGCTCCGTGAGGACCACCCGTCCCCCGTGGCCGGGTCTAACTCGGCTCCCCCGAGGGCTGGCCCGCCTGTGTCAGCTGCCTGAGGGATGAAACGGTAGCAGAGGGGCGGCCGGCCCTGGAGAGGTGTGCCAAGGAAGGGCCTCAGCGGGGACGGTAACACTGACACGCGCCCCGAGATGCGGCGCGACTTCTAGACGGCCGACACTGGGGAGTCTCCTACAGCCACTCATTTCCGAAAGACGGGAGGTACCGCGGGGGGCAGAAAAGTCCTCCTGTGTTAGGGGAGAAGGTATGTTCGCTGCCGTCCCGAATGAGAGGTCGCTTTCTGTACAGGAAGCACATTATCACTTCCCCAAATGTGAGCTGCCGCTCACTCCCCCGTCCTGCCTCCCTGAAAGGCGTTGGGCACGCTCACTGAGGAGGAAGGACCGAAGGGCGCGGTGACCAAATCGGGCTGAAGACATAGGCGGGTTGCTCTCCCGGGAGG
Organism: Thryonomys swinderianus; assembly: GCA_004025085.1. Taxonomy (NCBI): domain Eukaryota; kingdom Metazoa; phylum Chordata; class Mammalia; order Rodentia; family Thryonomyidae; genus Thryonomys; species Thryonomys swinderianus. The sequence continues at coordinate 30,432 of PVIC010006146.1, read as the reverse complement.
GCGTTATCCATGCAGAGAATTTCTTTGTTGTCTGTGTTCTCCCCTGGACGGTCCTCTGTCTGAGGAGAGCGGAATTTTCTGAAACGGATACCTGCTTAAGTTTTAGAGTTAGAGGAAAAATAGCTCCTTCTTGCCAGTGATCGCGCGTCTGAGGGTCTTGGGCCTCAGAGGCGCACACTCCCAGCCTTGGGCCACCATCGCTGTCTGAGCTGGGGCAGCAACGCCGCCTGCAGGGCGCTGGCACTGCGCAGACTCCGTGTGCGTGTTAGTGTCCACCAGCGACGGGAAGACCCGAGACAGGCGAAGAAAAAGGCCGACTCCTCACGTCAACACAGCATGTGCACATGTTCAGCTGTGCATGGTGTGTGTGTGGTGGTGTATGTGATGTGATATGGTGTGTGCACATGGTGTGTGGGCAGGGTGTGTATTTTTCGTGTGTCTAAAGGATATCTTGGTGGGTTGCTGGGGTGTGTCCATGATATATGTGCATGAGATATATGTGTGGTGTGTGCAATGCATGTATGAGGATGTGATAAATGTGATATGTGATACACATATATGATATATCTGTACTAAATGTATGTGACATTCATGTATGGTTATTGTATGTTGTACATTCATGTATGGTTATTGTATGTTGTACATGTGTGATGTGTGTAGTGTATATGTGTATGTGCTATGCAGAGGGCTATGTGAAGTATTGAGTGTGTGTGTGCTGTGTGTGCTATGCAATGTGATGTGCATGTGTGTGGTTCATGTATGAATGTATGTGTATGTGTGTGATTTCTCCTGTGTGCTTTGTACTCTGGAAGCCAGGAGGCCACCTCACGTGGAGGTCACTGGTGGAAAGGAGCTATCTGGACTGCTAGGCAAGCTCCCCTGGTGACTTACCCACCTCCAACCGGCGTGGCCTAGATATCCTGGCATGGTGGTACCTTTAGGAGCTCACCCAGCATGTGGGGCTCTACCCGCCCTGGTTCCACACAGCACCCTGAGAGGCTCTGTCCCAGGAGTGTCCGGGAGCCAAAGCCAACCTCTAGGAGCGAACACCTACCATTTCAGCCTCTGCCTCCGCCCAGGAATGCCAGGCCCCAGCCGTCCCAGCTCCAGATCAGAAACCTGCGAGGCACTTTCTGGGTCCCTCCTCCACGCTGTACCCAGCCCTGCCCTGGGGGACCCCATGCTGCGGGTCTCAGTAGTCTCTCCACGGGTGCCCAGGGCTGGATCCCCAGGTACAAGGAGAGACCTGAGCCACTGGCTCCCTGAGTCCCTCCACCAGTCTGCATCAGACAGAAATGAGCAAAAGCCCAGACACTCAGGACCTCCAGGCAAAGAGGGCCTCGGAGCACAAGGCCAGCTTAGGAGGCAGCATCTGCCCAGGGCCTGTGGGGGGGTGGTCTCAAGTCCCAGGAAGAAACAAGAGATGCAGGCCTGTTGGTAGCTGCCTGTCAGTATCTGGCTTGTGTCCAGAAACCCTGACCAAACATAGAGGTAGCCTGAGCAAGCAGGGCAAGAAACCAGGGTCTCTGCTCTTGTCTCTCCCAAACACTGTCGGCAAAATTCAGAGTTGGTGTGTCATGGTTAATGTCTGGATGCCCCAAAGCCTTATGCATGCAAAGACAGGGCTTGCAGGAGCTGACTGGGTTACCAGTGCTGCAAGGGCTTGGTGGCCCAAGGTGTAAGAAGAGGGCTTGGAATGCTTCCTCTCCTTTCCCGGCCCCTCCTCCTGTCTCTATTTCCTGGTCACTGTGAGGTGAGAGGTTTCTCCTTCACCATGGCCCTCTGCCGTGCTCTTCCTTCTCCAGAGCCAGCCAAGCATGAGCTCAAATGGGAGCCAAAATAAACCCCTCCTCCTTTAATTAGTTTGTAAGGAGTATTATGTCCCGGTGATGAGAAAGTGATTGAACATATCACGCCTCAGTGCCAGGCCACCAGGCACTGTGGGTGTCTCACCCGGCCAAATCTGCAGTGACCCGAGCTGAGGATGAGAGGATTCACCAATGGGCCGAGACAGGCACTCAGGGGAGAGTGAGCATGCAGCCCCACCCTCTTCACAAGAGGAGGGAGACCTGGCCCCCAAAGTGGTCAACGTCCAGATGCACTTCCTGTGTGAAGTGGGGAGCTCCAGCCACAGAGATGGCCACAAGCTCCAGGCCTGGCCTTGGCCTGAAACCTCTGAATAAATGGTGGTGGTGGGACACATCCTCGGGAGAGGTGTTCAGTACACCCTAGCAGGATTCTGTCCTTGTTGAGCACGCTGTTTAGAGGAGGGAAGGGATAACAGTACTTCACACAAAAAGCCCTGAAGTCCTTAGGGCCTGTTTGATATCCTCATCACCACACATTGGCCCTTCCTTGCCAATGAGTCTTTGACCTGTCAGCTGCCAGCTTGCTCAACTGGAAGGTGAGGGGCCTCTCCCAGGCCTGGGTTTCTTGGACTCCTGCAATACTGCACTGTATTCTGAAACTCTGTCCTTGATATCATTAAAAAGTCATGTATTACATTAGATAAAGATGATAAAAAATAATAGACATTTTTCAAGTTTACATTTGACAAAGCATTTTTAAATATTAGCAGTCCCTCATTAGCATCCAAAATTCTTGGTTATGCAACTGGCCTATGACAACCAGATAAGGCAACTTCTGAAATCACAGAACATGAGCCTGGACTCCTCTCCCCTGGCCAACTCTGGGCTTACTACCTAGAGTTTTCTGGATCCTGGCAAATATATTCATTTTCATCATAAGGGAGAACTTGGTTTCTACATTTTCTTTAAAAAATGGACATTTCATGAACAGACACTTCTCAGAGGAAGAAATAAAAGCAGCCAAGAAGCATAAGAAGAAATGTTCAACATTGCTGGTCATTCGAGAGATGAAAACAACACTGAAATTTCATCTAACTCCACGAAGAATGACTGCTATTGCAAAATTAACCAGCAATAAATGCTGGTGAGACTGCAGGGAGAAAGGAACTCTTCTCCACTGTTGGTGGGAATGCAGACTTGTGCAACCATTGTGGAGATTCCTCAGAAAACTAGGATTAGAGGTCCCGTTTGATTCTGCTATTCCCCTGCTAGTAATATACTCAAAAGAATTATAAGACTCATATCATAAGATATATGTGCACCCATGTTCATAGAAGCTCAGTTTGTGATACCCCAATCTTGGAAACAACCCAAATGCCTATCAACTGGAGACTGGATAAAGAAGATGTGGATTTTTTCTAAAATGGAGTATTACACTGCCATGAAGAATGACAGGTTTGAGTCATTTATGTGTAAATGGACACATCTTGAGGACACACTAATAAGTGAAATAAATAGGTCACAGATATGTAAATACTGTATCTTTTCTCTGGAATGAGAACCTGTAGATATAAATGAGTTGTAGTATATATGATAGATTTTGTGAAATGGAAATACTCAAAGGGGAAAGTAATGAGGGGAAAGAATAAATATTTTAAAAGAAAAAGAAAGTACATGTATATAGGGGGTGAGGGGCTGTAGAGTGGGTAGGGATATGAGTAAAAATGAGAATGAACTTGTGTCATATACTGGTACAAATTCCCCAATGTTGAGCATGATTGTGAGCTGTGAAAATGTACCAATAAAGGATCCAATTTAAAAAATAGACCTTTCAAGTCACCAAACTTAGTTGGTTCTGGATTTTAAAAAGTCAGGAGAGATATTGAGATAACAGTTGGGGACCCATGAGTATGGACTGGGTTTTAAATGCTATTGGGCATTTTTAACTTTCCCAGGTGTGAAACTGGTATTGTGATTATGTGAGAGAAAGTTCTCAGTTTTAAAAAGATACACACTGAGGAGTTTAGAGGAGAAGCTTTATGATGCTTGCAATTTCCTTTGAGATAGTTCAGGGCAAATAAAATAGAATAAGAATCAGATTCTGCAAAATGTTAACAATTGTTGAAAAATCTCAATGACAGATATACAGTGTTCACTGCTTTCTTAAAATGCCTCATTGGCTGATTTCTTGCCAAGATAAGGGAGATCTTACAGTAGAGAAAGGTCTGGCCTGAGACCATGGTATGGAAGCCAGACCAGGAGTCTGCTTACCCTCGTGCTGGCAGGAGGAGAATCTCTGTGACATCCTATTCAGAGCTTTCTCACCTCCTGAATATTCTCAATCCACAAGCTCACCCACAGCTTGCCAGTGCCCTTCTGGGGACCTACAGGCTGTAGTCTGAGTATGTGTGTCCCTGCCAAAAGTCATGTTGAAAACAAATCCCCATTGCAAAAATACTACAAAGTGTGGCCATTGAGAGTTGCTTAGCAACCATATAAATAACATCTGTGTGAATACACTGTAAGTGGGGCCTGTACATGGGGTCTATAAATGGGGCCTATAAATGGGCCAGTAAATATGCCCCTCTTGCTCATTCATCAGGTCTTGAGTGTGAGGGCTCATCATTCAAGGGCCAGTCTGGAAGCAGAGATGAAACCTTCACCACCTGGGACCTCCGTCTCAGACTCCTCAGCCTCCAAAACTGTGAGATCAAAAAATCATGGTTTTCTGCATCCTGGAATCATCCACAAACTTCACAAAGAGTCAACCCACTGCACAGCTTTCGCATTCCCAGATCTTCCAAGAGGGTTCATGAATGTTCTCGCCAGAGCCCAGCATTCCCAGCCCCTGAGCTTCCTGCCTGTCAGAACTCCGTGAACCAGGGTTGCAGATTCCAGTCCTCCACTTCCCTACTGGACTGTGAATCCCAGAAGGGAGAATTATTGTAAATCTTATCCAATATTACCTTTAAGTGCCTAAGACGGTTTCCTCTACGATACAAAGCAAATATTATGCACAATAAATAATTTCCCAGTATACTGATGAAAGTTTTGATATGTGAACAGACATCTATATTGATGAGTAGATGGGTGGGTGGATACACAGATGGATGGGATGAATGGATGACTGGATGGAAACAGTATAGGACAGTCCCATAGATTAGACTAAATAAACTATGCATGAGCCTTGGTGTATGAATGACAAATGTGCAGTCAGGACTTGGAATGGCCTATCTATGCCTATGTCAGGTAGATTCTGAAAAAATATTTCTGTTCTTTAAGCTTTGGAAAACATGAGTTTGACTGAATTTTTCTGTTTTTACCAAGTTTCAGTGTGGATATGGCCTCTAACATTCGTCCAGGAAGGCTGAAGGAAAAAATGATCGGTCTCTCTACAAGAAAGATGAAGCATGGGGACCCAGGCAGCAGACCTTCCAAGCCCCAACCACAGTCCCTGCACACAGGACATAAGACAAACCATGCACACTGTCACAGTGCTGGCTCCTCAGGACACCTCACACTGCAATGCTCCAAAGCGACTGTGTCTCTAGTAGAGAAAAGCAAGACAATTATATGAGATTTCATCTTGGAAATTTCACAAAGCTCCCAAACCTGGACATTCCCAGGGCTTGTAGCATTATTGCTTTAATGAAAACATATCAAGACTCATATCACTGTGTGTGTGTGTGTGTGTGTGTGTGTGTGTGTGTGTGTGGATTTATTCAACCTCAGTGGAAGGAGCAGGGGGAAGCGGGCAGAGATTAAGACTGGGGTAACAATCAGCGAGGCAGCCAGAGAAGAGAAGAGAGGGGAAAGAAAGGGCAGATGAGACCGAATGGGTGCTTGCTTCAGAGCAAATAAACGAAGAAGAATTCACCTCTAAGACCTGCCAGGCATTTCCAGGGGTGAAAGGACAGGTGGAGCATTCTTCCTTATGAGGCTCCAGAGCGACGTCAGTGTGCTTCAGGGAAGCCCCCAGGCTGAAACTATCCATTTTATTCAGTAATCCAGATGGCAATCCAGATTGTGGGGCAATGCACCCCTGCTGAGCATGGGCCTGGGCTATGCCACGAACCTGTGGAACACTGAGTGCCTTAGGAAGTAAGCATCATCTTTCCTGTCTCCAGACAAGGGGTTTAGATGTCACAAGATCAGCTGACTTATCCGAGATGCCCCGCTAGCAAGTGGCAAAGTCAGGGTCCATTTCCTGTCCCCAGCTGCAGAGCCTGACACTGACGGCCAGCACCACCCCCACAGCTCACTGCAGCCTCACCCACAAAGTGAACTTGATGCATAATTCCTTCAAGACTCAACTTCACCATTATTTTCTATTAGAAATAAGGGTGCTGTTTTGAAGCTATTAAATGATATGTTCAAGGAATAAGTGATGTACGTCGTGCTCAATTCCAAGAATCCTGAAGATGCAAACAGCGACAACAGGAAACAGGAAGTAAAATATCACTCTCTTATTATCAAGGCAGTGTCAAGAATCCTCAGAGAAGATTCTAATAAACTGATTCCGGCATTTGACTTATGACTGAGCCCAAGTTGATCCTTCAATTATTTTCAATGTCACAAAACAAATCTATGTGACAAAACATGTTCTCTTATGTCACAGAGTAAATCCAATAGCCAATGAGATGAAGTTTTTTCTTCAAGGCATTTTCCAGTGTATAAATGAAGAAAATGGTAAAGTTGGAAGGTCAACACCTTGCAGTCCCTCGTGAATTATTGTGCCTGGGCTCTAAGCATGGATAGCTACCAACCAGGAAAATGAAATAATTTGACATTCCATGCCATCTACCCACCACATGGAAATAGGTCAACAAATCCCCTTTGAATCTGATGAGCCTCTGCTATTTTGGGGTAATGGAAGGGGTAAGAACCATGTGATCAACCTTATGACGATGCTCACAACAAAAAAGAATGGGAAAAACTCTATGGGAGTGATGACCGGATTTCTTCAACAACAAAATGCAAAGAATACAGAAAGGAAGTTCAAAACACATCAACCACCATCATATGACAAATTAGGTAAATATGGATTTGTCTCACACTATGAACCTTATTTGTGTCACAGATATAGTAACTATATTCTGTAAATTTTAAAAAATTCTCTTTTCCAAGGAATTTGCTTCAAGAGTCCTAGAATTGGTCAGGCAGGGTGATGCATACCTCTAATAGCAGTTTTCTGGGAGGCTGAAGCAACAGGATCACAAGTCCAAGCCCAGCCTGGGTGACTTACTGACTCAGCAAGACCTTGTCTCAAAATAGAAAATAGAAAGAGACTGTGAATATGGTTCAGTGAGAGGGTCCTAGGTTTCATCCCCAGACCGTGAAAAGACAGGGACAGAGAAAGCAACAGAGTCCTAGAGAAACAAGAAACAAAGTTGGTTATATTGATAATTGCAGCAGTTGTGTGGCAAATACATAGAGAACTCAGATTTCTTCTCTTGCAGTGTGGAACTTTAAAATTTTTCATGATAGGACCGGAGACTTAGCTCAAGTGGTGGTGCGCCTACCTTAGAAGCACCATGGCCCAAGTTCAATCCCTGGTACAGTGCAAATAAATAAATAAATAAAATTTTTCATAATGAAAATTATTTTTAATGTTCAAAAGATAGTCTCATTCTCTTCTTCATACTTGCCTCTTGGTATACTAATGCCTTAGATATATTTGTCTTCATCAGCTAAATGAATACCTCTTCATTTTCTTCTAGAAAGGGTAATATACAAAATATTTCTAGACACAAATACTCAGTAAGATTAATTTCCCACCCATATTATCTAACCTAAAAGTCCTTTATAAATATATATCCCACAACCCTCAGCCCAACACTTGCTGCAGGTGCCTTTACCACCCACACACAACCTTGGTCCTCTGCCACACCCAAACTGGCAAACCATTATCTGAGTTCCAGCCCCTTCCTTCTCCACCAGCTGATGCCCCTCCCAGACCCTAGGACTTATCCGCATGATCTGGCCCACAGGTTTCTAGGCAAGAGCAAACGTAGGTGAAGGCCAGTGTGGCGGTTAAATTCAATTGTGCCAATTTGATTGAAGGTCTGTTCCAGGGGTGTCTAGATGAACTGTGTGGTGTGCTGTTGAATACCATATGTGGTCCTGGTGCCTTTCTTTCTGGCACTGTTCCCTCGCTCTGCATGGACAGTGCTCTGTTCTGCTCTGCTCCTGTGAGCTAAAATATTTGCTCAGTCAACCCTTCCGCCATGATGCTACTCACAGAACCAGCCACTCACAGAATCCCCTAAAACTATGACCAGATTAATCTCTCCTCCTCTGACTTGGGGGTGCTGGGTATTATGCCCCAGCACCAGGGAAGCTGACTGATACAGACGGCTTGCCTGATAACATCCCCCAACTGACCCTGCAGGGGCAAAGCCACGGCCAGTCAAAGCTGATGGCGGCCTTCATGAGTTCCCGGGGAGGCCCCACCCCCAGGAGCTCCCTGAGGACCAGGTGTGACAGTGGCACTTAGTACAGCCTCATTTCTTCCTGGCAGGACCTGTGCTGAGTCAAGAAGATGAAAGCAGAGCCCCTTGGGGAACACTGACACTTGGAGAGCTCGGGGAAGCAGCAACCAGAACAAGAAGTGAGGTGGAAACAAGGGCAGAAAAGAGAGTGGAGTGAGGTCCCTCTGGCAGCAGCAGGAAGGACCCAGCACGGAGGAGAGAGCGGAGGGAAATGAGTGAGCTGGCTGAATGCACAACCGACTTCCCCTCCGGGGGACCTCGCATGAGACGGGAGCCAAAATCCTGCCTCCACCATGGGAGTCATCAGCCCCCTGTGTGCAGATTGGTAACATGGACGCGGTCAGTGTCTTGCAGTCAGTGCTCGCGGATGTTTCTGGAGCCCATTCAGGTCATACACGAATATGGAAGAGGCGGCTCACGGGGGAAATTCAGGCGGGAGGGACACAGTCTGGAGTGCAGATTGCGGTGCCCAGGACAAGGCCTCTTGCAGGAAGGAGTTTCCATTTGAGCGAGAAGATCAGCGAGCACCGTAAGCAGCAGCCAGCAATTTAAGGCTGAGTGAATAGCATCGGCAATGAGAAATTTGAAATTCATAAAAGGTCAAGGTCAGTTTTGCCGAGAGCTCTAGGGAGGCTTCTCAAAAAAGATGCATTTGTTCTTGCCCTGAGTATTTATGGATCACCACCCAGGAGGTGCCAGGCATCCTACGGAGCCCCAGAGACACAAAGAAAAAAGTCAGAGCTGCCCTCAAGAAGCTCGGGGCCCTGAAAGGGACACAGTCATGCCACTGGCAGTGTCTCAGGTGCAGGTCTATACAGGGCTCTGGGGTACAGGGGCGGCCCTTTCCTGCTGCCCAGGGAGGAGGGAGACACTGGGCCTTCGCAAGGTGGCCCCAAGAGTAATGCCCAGCAGTGGAGAAAGGCAGGCAGAGACAGAAGCTGGAAGACCCTGATGGTGACTGATCTGTTCATGGACAATCTGGGTGGGGGAGGGTGGGTTAGGGCAAAGATGGAAGAAGACCTCGAAGGTCCCGAGTTGCAATAAGGCAGAAGGTGTCAAGGATGCAATGGCTCTGAGAGGGAGAAAGGATGCAGAAAGCTGTTCAGCAGGAGGGAACAGAACATCAGGAGGGAACAGAACATCAGAAAACCACTTTGACGGGCTCCGGCCACTGTGTCACCGTCCTCTGGATTTGGATCCCCTCTGTTCAGCGAAGCCACATGGCTCTCCTTCCTCTTGCCCCAAGGTGCAAACCCTGGGGACTGTGGCCGTAACACCCTGGACTGATTCCAGCTGCTGTATGTGAGCTGTGGCAGCTTCTCGCATGAGCACTTGGAGCCAACCCAGCAGCACCAAACACACAGCCTCCCCGCACCGTTCACTCCAGACTATACCCACAGCGCCCCTCTCCTCTCGGTGGAAACCAAATCCACCTGACTCATTCTGGGGGAGAGTCACACAAGTCATCACCAAGTATGGACCTAGGCTTTAAGAAATAATGAAAGGGAAAAAATGGCAAATGGACCCAAACCACAATCCAAAGGAAGCTCGTCCTTGAACAATCATAATTTAGGATGGTCGTCTGCGGAACTGAAAATGCAAAGGAGACTAACCCGAAACTTCTTCAAATAATAAAAATTGATTTTTGACCAAGGCCAATCTATTGTTCCAGATCATTAACTTCACAGAATAAATCACTCTCTGACGTGGTAAAACTGCTTCCTGGGGGCTGACATTTCAGACCAGCAGGTGAGGCAGCCTGAGCATCTCTGGATGGAGGTGTCTCTGGGGAGGACAGAACAGCCTCCCTTTCGGTTTTCATCTTCTCTGGGCTGCTTTGCAGGCAGCTGAGTTCCAGCGCCACCCAGGTGTTTGCTCCTTTTGCATCCCGAGGCCTGATTCTGAGCCACAGGAGTTCCCTGCACACCCTCCAGACCAGGCACGGGTCTTCGGTATGGGCTTGGTGCCAGCAACAGCTACCCCAGCTCATGCCAAGCCAAAAAAATCAGTCCCCCCAAATTTAAAGACCTAGTTCAAAAATGGGCATCTAGGGCCGGAGGGTTAGCTCAGTGGTTCCGGTGCCTGCCTCGCAAGCGCAAGGTCCTGAGTTCAATCCCCGGAAACCACATACAATGCTGGGCGTGGAGACTCACGCCCACCAGCAATCAACACCGCATACCACAATGCCAGATGTGGTGGCTCACGCCTGTAATCCCAGCACTCGGGAGGCAGGGACAGGAGAGTTCGCTGCGGCTTGCCTGGGCACCATAGTGAGCTCAGGGCCAGCCTGAACTACAAAGTGAGACCCTGTCTCAAAAAGCAAAAAAAAAAAAAAAAAAAAAAAAATGGGCATCTAAAATGAACAGACACTTTTCAGAGGAAGAAGTAAAAAGCAGCTAAGAAGTACATGAAGAAATGTTAAACGTCACTGGCCATTCGAGAGACGCAGATGAAAACAACTCTGAGATTTCATCTTACTCCACAAAGAATGGCTGCTATCTTGAAATTAGCCAGCAGCAAATGCTGGCGAGGTTGTGGAGAAAAAGGAACCCTTCTCCACTGTTGATGGGAATGTAGGGTAGTACAACCATTATGGAGATCAGCATGGAGATTCCTCAAAAAACTAGGGTTAGAGATTCCATTTGACCCTGCTATTCCCTCCCCTGCTGGGGATATACACGAAAGAATTACAAGATTCTAATCACAGTGACATATGTGCACCTATGTTTATACCAGCTCAGTTTGTGATAGCTAAATCTTGGAAACAATCCAAATGCCCATCAACTCTAGACTGGCTAAAGAAGATGTGGATTTTTTTCTAAAATGGAGTATCACTCTGCCATAAAGAATGATGAGATTAAATCATTCATGTTTAACATGGATGTACCTTCAGGACATACTCATAAGTGAAATAAATAGGTCACAGATGTGTAAATATTGTATATTTTCTCTGATATGAGAAACTGCAGTTATGAATGTGTTCTAGAATGCATTATTGATATTCTGAAATAGTAAGTATTCAAAGGGTAGTGGGGCTTAGGTGTAAATAATGAAGAAAGAAAAAAATAATGTTAAAAAAAGAAAACATGCTTGTGTATATAGCTGGGGGGAGGTGGGGTGGGTAGGGAAGGGGAAAAATGAGAATTAAGTTGTGTCATACATATACTGGTACAAATTCTCAATGTAGCATATAATTGTGATGTGTATATATAATGTACCAATAAAATTACCAATAGAAATAAAAGTTGATGGTAACAAAAAGAAAAAGAATAAAGGACAAGGCTGCAAAGTATCAGCAGACTCAGCAGATTAAAAAAAAATTCACACTTCAGAATCAGATTTCTCACTTGAGAAAATCTAAACTGTTTAGAAAGAACAGCTGATGTGTCTATGACTCAAGAAGCAAATAAGGGGCCAGAGATTTAGCTCAGTGGTTCCAGTGCCTGCCTAGCAAGCACAGAGTCCCTGGTTTGATCCCTGGCAACCAGTCACAACAATACCGGGCATGGTGACTCACTCCCACTGGCTATCAGTACCACACACCACAGTGCCAGGCATGGTAGCTCATGCCTGTAATCTCAGCACATGGGAGGCAGAGGCAGGAGGATTGCTGAGCTCCAGGCTTGCCTGTGCTATATAGTAAGCACAGGGCCAGCCTGAATTACAAAGCAAGACCCTGTCTCAAAAGAAAAAAAAATGTGAATACCATCCATCATGTCAAATATCACAGTGTGTGTTTAGCACACAGCTCCGCCCTCTTCTGTGGGACCTGGGTCACCTGTGCAGTGGCACGGAGGCCTCAGATGTGCCCCTGCCCTCCAGGTCTTCATTGCCTTCCAGTAGGAGAGAGAAAGGGCTTACTAACCCATCTGTGAAGTCCCGTGCAGTGGTTTCAGCATATGCCCACACAGTCGGGGTGTTCGCGAGTGTGTCCAGCGCCTCCTCTGCTTCTTCATCCCCTGCTACCCAGGCCCCCACCACAGCCAGCTCCGGGATCTCGAGGGTAGCAGAACTGGAGGTACAAACCCAGAAACAGTTGGCTTCCCCTTCATCAGTGCCATGTGCGTCTCTTTTCTGCTGCAGTACACAGCCACCCTAACAGGTCACAGAGAGAGGGGTGCTGAGCTCCTCCACGTCCCAGGAGGGAGTTTCCCCAAATCCCTCCATCCTTACCAGCAGGGCCACTTCCATCTTGGGGAATGGAACCTCCTCCACCTGATCTTCCCAGGGGCATCTCCTGCTGGGCAGAGAGGAGAGCAGGAGCAGGAGGGGGACCTGCAAGGCCCAGCACTCCCAGTGCCAGCTCAAAACTCACCCCTATTTCCTGCCCCACTGCCACCCGTATCTGCTCGCCCCACCCCCACTCCAAGATGTTCCCCAACCTCCAGGTGTAGATGACCAAGTTAGACAGAAATTAATATGCAGTCTGAGAGGGCTAGGCCCTCAAGGAAATCAGCACAGCACCATAAAGAGGTCAGAATTACGGCTGGAGGCCAATCTGAAAAAAGCCAGGCCTCAAGATGGGGTACAGCAGCCAGGCCTACAAGGTGAAGAGCAGCTCAGGTCATACTGTAACAGCACCACCAGGTCCCATGGGCCCAGAATGCCCTATTTGGGGGCTGCAGGGACGGGACATGGTGGGGTGGGTAACTGTTAGGCAGACAGACATCAGCAGGCCTGTGAGACAATAGGGGCCCAAAGGAGCATGTGTCACCAGTTAATATCACTGTATAATACATCTAGACTCATTTCTTAGGTCTCGGACCCACAGTGACCCACAGACCACAGCGACGTCATAAGGTCACACATGTGCACAGTCCTGATTTCTGGCCACCCGCTGTCTGACTCCAGAGCGAGGCACACAGCGCTCCTGGCTGCTGCCTACAACCCAGTGATAGCAGGAAGGGAATGTTCTTTAAGAATCTCCCTGCCTTGGGCTGGGACCTGGTTTAAATTGGAACTTATTTTTTTGTAAATTTCTTACATTATTAAAGTCCCTGAAGAAACAGAAACCATTTAAAAAGGACAGAAAGATATTCTGCATTTCCTTGGTAATGTCTAAGTAAAATAGTAGTAAGAATCATAATTAGCCTCATTCCCTGAGCCCCAAGAGTAACTCTTGGCTGCATAAAAATACATACAAATTCGTACTTGCCACAGATGCCTTTGTGGTACTGGCTGCCTTCTCTTGTGAAGGTGCAATGTTCTCTCTAAATACTCACAATAAATTCTACCTAGATTTCCCCACAGCCTGTGTGATACTGAGTTCTTTCATCAAGAGCACAAAGAACATTTTCTTCCTATTTCATAATGCCTGTCGTACATTTTAGAACTCATTTACACCTTCAGTTTCTCACACAAGTGAAACAATACGGTGTTTACATACCTGTGTCCTATTTATTCCACTTATGAGTATATCCTCAAGGTACTTCCATTTAACTATAAATGTCTCAGGTTTATCATTCTTTATGGCTTAGTAATATTCCATTGATAAAAAGGGGAAAACAGAAACAAACTTATTTATATGAGGGTGGGGGTTGAGGGAGACCAGAAAAATGGGAAAAACTAAGAATCAAGATATATTATGTATAGATACAAATTGCCAATGAGGATTGTGATCATAATGTATTCCTAAAATGTACCAATAAACTCAATTTATTAAAAAAAAAAAGAAAAGAGCGCAAAGAATCAAGCCTTGAGGCAGGGCCTGGCTCATCCATGCATCCAAACCCATCTTCTCAGCATCACAGAGACGTGGGCTCCCTCACACTGACTACTAGGTCCATGAACAGCTTTCTCAAAAGTTCCTCATGGAATTCAGCGCCTTTTCCTTGAGTTTCATATCTGGACTCTAACCTATGTTGCCATCATCTTTAATGTGTTGTCATCTTTAATCATTTCATACCATGAACCTCAAAATTTAATAAGCCCTTCAGAGAAAATTAATAAAAATATAACTAGTGCCGGGGATTTAGCTCAAGTGGTACTGTGCCTACCTTGGAAGCAGAAGGGCCAGAGTTCTGCCTAAATAAATAAATAAATAAATATGCGCACGCGCGTGTGTGTGTGTGTGTGTGTGTGTGTGTGTGTGTAAATGTAGAGGCATGATATCTTTAGATACTAAAGTCTTCTGTTCCCACGCATCTCTGTCCTGTGACTCTCCCTCTGCCTCTGCGGGAGTCTGTCCTTCCACAGCACCACCTGCAGGGAGGAGGCGCGTCGTCCTCAGACCAGAACACAGAAATTCTCACCGTTGAGCTCAGTTTTAAGAGCTCGGTGCATACAGGCGCCCGTTTCCCATGAATTACAAAGGGTGTGTCTGTCTTGGATACTCAGGAGCCAGAACTCTGAGGCTGCAGACGGGGCTGACCGCCTTCTCTTGGGAGGGGGGAGGGAGTGCGAAGAGGGGCACAGAAGGGGATCCAGAAGTGTGGTCCACCAAGGGGCCCTGGCAGGACCCGAGCATGTCCAGGCCCTGCACGGACATTACCTGGGTCTCCTACAGGACTGAGAGAGTTATTTTGAGCAGGACCATGAGAGCAGCAAGAAAGAGGCCACCACACCTGCTGCCTGAAATTCTGGAAGGACCACACTCCTTGATGTCCCAGAAACATGGGGGCCCAGAAAGCAGCACTGGGGATACAAAGCATGGGGCTCAGGAAGATTCTTGGGCTCAGCTATTGGAATCTACTTTTCCTCTGGAGGTTTCATATTCAGGTCCGTTGAAATAAAATGATGATCAAAGGTTCACAAGGGAAAAGGCCACTAGAAGATTGTTCGCTTACAGTTGTGGGTGACATGGATTGTTCGCTTACGGTTGTGGGTGACATGGAGGCCTCAGGATTGAAGATTGAAGACTGATGCTCAAGCATCAAAGTGGATGGACTCTACACTTCGGCTGGATGAAGTGTGGACAGCCGTGTAGAACTGCGATTAAACAGAAAGGCTGTGGGCCAGTGGGTACAGACGGGCAGCTGACCATGAGGCCTGTCCATTCTGTTCAAACTCTTCTCGGCCCCCAGTGTGGCATTTCTTCCTCCCAGACTTGGGGCAGGACTGTTGCTGGTACAAGCATCTTATGATCTATTACCAGTGTAAGTCCATGATTTTCTTTATGGTCAGAGCCTACACAGAAGGGCTGAGCTAGAATAGGATATTTCAGTTTTATGGGGGAAAAAAAGAGGGGGGAAAGGTGATTTAGTTTCTGAGTTGTGCTAATGAGGAAGAAGAAGGAGGAGGAAAAGGCAACAGACAAGGAGAAGAATGGTGCCTGTGCCTTGTCTTGGAGAGTTGAGGGTAAGAGGTGGATAGGAGAAGGTGACCGAGTTGGTTTTTGAGGCTGCATCTGAGGCCACTGCTGGTGGGGTACTGTCTCCTGAACATCTCCCCCCAAAACCTCTACTAATTCTGGCAAATTAAGAAAAGACCATGAAGGTCTGAGAGTCAGAAGTGCCCGTGGAGTGGATGGAAGGGCCACGTGGCCGGCGTCTTGGCAATCAGGTCAGCCTGGAGCCCCACACATGGGCACGGACAGTCCATGCTGCCCACGTGGTGACACAGGAAGCAGACAACTCCATCCTTTTTGCACTGCTGGGCCTCCGGATGCTGCCTGGTCCACTCTCACCCCCAGCCCATCCCCCAGCTGCTAGGCCCTGCCCCCTGCCCTGCAGCGACCTCTGGCAGCTGTGCTCCACAGCACCCTTCCACCTGCCATGGAGCCTTGGAACCAACCATGGACTAAAATCTGAAACCAGGAGCCAAACAAACTTCTCCCCCTCTAAACTCTGTGTGTTGGGTATTTCCTCTCAACAACGGGAAAGCGAACTGAGAGTTCTCAAACCCCCAGATAAGAACTGAGAACAAGAAATAGCTCCTTCCCCACTCACAACCACGTAGTACAGCTTGTTGTTCATTCTTACACAGTCTCTAGAGACCAGAGGGTTCAAGAAGGTGCAATCACTCCAACTGCCCGATGGGAGCTTATGGTGTGGATTCGGCTTCTGTGTCCCCACAGATCCGAGAGCAGGAAGCCTGGTCCCCAGTGTGGTGGCGCTGAAAGGTGGTAGGACCTTTATTATCTAGTGAGAGGTAATGAGGCCAGGTAATGAAGCCTCCAGAGGGATTCATGCAAGTCTCACACGACTGTGTTAGTTCAGGTGACAAGAGGCTCTTATAGGGAACCAGACATTTCTGCTAATCCTTCTTCCAAACGTGCTCCTCCAGTGTGATGTCATCCACCATGAGGCCCCCACCAGAGCTGGGCAGACACTGTCTTCATGGACCTCCAGAACTGTGAGCTAAATGACCCCCTTCTTTGTAAGTTACCAGCCTCGGGTGTTTGTTATGGCAACAGAGGACAGACTGATACAGAGCCCATCGCTGCTGCTCCCTTATAAAGTGGAAAGCATCGTGTTTAGTTGCATTCCAGTAGCCTGAGAATGAGTAAGGAGGCTCCCACTGCGATCATCTCCTGTAGTCCAAGGAGATGGGGTGTGAACCAAGGTTGAGATTGAACGTATAAATTTGAGTTAAATTTAAATATCCAACAGAGACTGAAAATTACCGAATCTTCCCAAGACGCTGCTACGGATGAGAAAGAAACTCAACAGGGCATGGACGAGGGAGTGGCTGGAGAGCAATAAAAGTGCCCATGTTTATGCCATTCTGGGTGGAGCCTCTCAATCAGCCAGCTGCAGGGAGGACTCAGCACAGTCATCCACCCCCTGAAGTTCCAGGTGGAGATGCGTTGCTCCTGTCACCATTTCCTCAAGAAATAGAAAACGGACACTGCACAGCTCTTTCCTCATCTTCAGTGAGGGCAAGGGAGATGGAAGGGAGGAGAGGAAGGAATTCAGTCAGTTCAGTAGTGCTTCCTTATCCCGGGGGCCCATTCAACAGAGGGCAAAACTGAAGCAAACCAAAGCGGAAGCAACGGATCCGAGTGTTAAAAACTGACAGCCAGCTGTGTCTGACACAGAAGCTGCATGCCTACCTCTGTGCTACACACAGTCTCACTGTTCCTGCTTTAAAATAAACCACCAACCCCTTTATTTGCTGCAAGTCCATCCCTCTACAGAGATACTGCTCCCCACAGAGCCTGGCTTGGTCATCACTGACAGCTTGTTCCCTGACACTGCCTTGGCCGCTGGCAGTCATGCTAACCACCCCCCAGCCCTGCTCCCACTTTCCAGCTCCCACAGAGAAGATGGCGATGGTGGCAGATCTTTGTCAGGAGCTACAACTCCGAGTTCAATGGAGAGCACCTTTCTCATTTGAATGTATACTGCATTAGCCATTTCTCCTTGCTGGACACAGTACTTGATGCCTACAGCTTAAAGGAGGAGAGTTTAATTGGGCTCGTGGTTAGCTGGCTCCAGGGAGAGACATTATGGTGGAAGGGTGGGATGGCTTAGTTCACAGCAGCCAGAGCAGAGCCGAGGAACAGTGGCAGAGAGGAAGTGATGAGGGACCAGATATAAACCCCAAGGTCATTTCCCCAAGAGCCCAACAGGTACACCCAGAAACATGTCCCACCAGTCCCTCACAAATCCCAAGTCAATTGGTACCCACCTTCATGGCCACACCAACAAAGAAGACAACCAAATCTCTGTAACACCTCCCTTGAGTTTCACAGGCTCAAGAGCCTGCAAACTGTGAACCCTGAAGGAACTTCTTCAAGAAGACACAGCCAAAGTTTAAATGGCTGCTTTCCTTCCCCCACACTCTCTCCTACCCAGTTTACATAAAGCTCAGCTGAGAAAGGAGCTGTGTCTTCTTCATTCACTGGGCCTCACAGAGTCCTCAGGCTGAGCATGAGGGGAGATGCTGAGCCTAGAAGCTCGGGCTGGCGAGAGGCTGGCAAGGGTCCCTGAGGGCCACAGGGATCCTACAGAGCTCAGGGGCAAAGAAGCAGGACAGCACTCAGATTTGGCCTGCGCTTGGTGGAGTGCTAAGGATAAGAGACACATGCCCGGCTCGCTTTGCTCAAATCCCAAAATACTTTCTTCTCCTTCCAAAAAACATGAAGGAACATTTATCCTCCCGCTTAAAACAACCAAACCACAATGGAAATGTAAGAAGCAAGAGTTTTCAGTATCCTGGAATCTGGCTCCCAGCATGAAGATAGGAACCATGGACAAGCAGCCTTTTTGCCTCAAGAGGGCTTCATAGCTATGGTGCAGAAGGAGGACCCCAGCGGGGCAGGGAACCCAGGCAGCAAGAAGATGCAGCCCAGAGAGGACAGAACTGCAGACCAGAGAGCCCCACGTGAGCAGGGGCTCAGGCACCTGGCAGAGCTCGGGTAGTGCATGCGTGTGAGAGGAAACTGCGTGAGGCTTAGGACAGGACACCTCGCAGGGCTGGCGAGCAGCACCAAGTGAGGCCAGCGGCAGTTCTCATCCTGAGGCCAGACTGCAAGATGCCATCATCAAACAAGGGTCCCCATTGCCACGGTCTCTGAGTTGACCCCAGAAACAAGAACTTCACAAGCTCCTTAGTCAGGACACTGCAACTGGGGAGAGGCGCCCCAAGCTCTGGGCAGACTTCACCCTCCCTTCATTGTTGCCCTCTATACCACAGTCCTGGTCCTCCTGGTGCCCAGGCACAAAAAAATGGACATCAGCTTTTGCTGTGGTTTGACTATGATTTTTCTGTCACTCACAGAGCACCCAGGGCCTCATGCAGAGTTTAATCCCCAACTTCTTCTGTGAATGGTATTAAGAGGTAGAGTTTAACACCACCATAGTGTTCAGAAGTGAGGTCGTTGGGAAATGACTAGGGTTATAAATAATCCTTAGAATGGAGCATCTACAGCTTTATGAGCTGAGAGAGAGCACACAGGTGTGCAGTTACCTCAGAGTTACCTCAGGACTCTGTCAGAAAGAAGGCCAGCACCATATGGACCTCCTAGACATTGCACTTCCAGAACTCTGAGCTGAAATAAACTATTTTTCTTTATACATTTAATCTCCCTCAGGTATTTCATTCCAGTAACAAAGAACAGACGGATGCAAACTCTTCTTTCCTCCTCATTGTAACCTGCCATTCTCTTCCTCATCTCTGATCACTGCATTGAAAGGGTCCTTATCCCATTAGCTTTGACTATTCTCTTCCCAGCCCAGAGCACATAAACATGATGCTAAAGATGCAGCTTTTTTGTCTCCCTCGCAGTTTCAGATGACTCGACCCTCCTCTCCTTAGGAACTTGGCACAGGCACCTAGGAACCGTGTAGGGTCCACATAATCCACATAATGCTGATTGGCTGCACCCAAGACTGGACCACACTGCCATGGCACAAACTTTCTGAGCCAGGAATGCGTGTGGCTCAGCCTCCTGCGAACATGATTTCTTCCTGTGAAAGCACACAGAAGGTCACTCTTCCAGGACTTTGGAGACCACGTGTTGTTTCTACTCACTGCAGTGGTGACCTTGGCTCTCCATGACCTTTGCCCTCAGCCGAAGCCAGGACAGACCTCTGCTCACTGTCAGCACAGAACAAGCTCCTCAATGACGATTTGCTTTAAAGTGCTTCCAGTTGCGTGGGTATCTTAAGGGCACAACATGAACTGTAAGAAATCAGGCAAGTGTGCACATTCTCCAAGCTCTTACAGGTGGTAAAGGAAAATAAGGATTTCTTTTTAAAAGTCAGCCCTTTGATTAAGGATATATGCTATTTAATGAGTACAAGATGTGATCACAAACACAGTGTTTAAGTTAAAGTATTTATCTCAGCGAAAGACAGATGGCTGTTAGTCTTCCTCAAAGTCCTCTCCCTATTTCAGACACACATATCGCATCACTGTCTTCCTCCACGGTGTCTGAGAGGCACTGCTGGGGGCTCCTTGGAGCCCTGAATTGATTCACATTGTTTACTTGTCATGGTCAGTCCTCTGAAAAGCCATGCATCCGTCGCCCTGAGAGCACCTTAGCACAGTGTCCTTTCTGGTGCACATCTGGCTGTGCCAGGCCACCAGGCACTGCTCTTCCCACTTAGAAATGAGGCCCATTCACTGGTAGAGATTCTTAGATCCGACTTCTTCTTACCAAATAGTGTGGCTGGTTCCCACCAAATAGGGAAGCAGGGTAGTAAAGTGGAAGAGGTTTGGGCTCAGGAGATCTGGCTGAGAGTTTTGCCCACCCCCCCCCCGCTGGGAAAGCACTGCTGAAAAATTAGGGAAACCTAAATAAAGCATCTATTTTAAATAATGAGTAGAAAAACTGCCAGGAACTAAAGAGGCTCCTGGGGTATAGAACTTCCCATTTCAAAATGAGGACAACACCAGCTTGTCCGGAACTGGAGGCTTTCCTGGGATACGAGGCTTTCTCTGCTAAAAGCAAGAAAGTCTCAGAAAACCTGGAGGACTTGGTTTCCCTGAAAGTCTGAGTACACTAAAGTCCATCTCTTGTGTTTGACTCACCTGGCAGGTTTGCTGTGTAAGATGCTAACTGGGAGGGAAGCTGGGGGAAGAATCTACAGAATATCCTTCTAAAATCACTTCAAAATAAAACGTATAAAGTAAAGCAAAATAAACTAATAAAATAGTAGGGGAAAGAATGAGAGTTGAGAAAGAGTATAAGAATCTTAACGGTTTCACTTCCCCTAACAAAAAGGTGACAAATACAGGTAATGGTCAAGAGGGAACCAGAGATCTGAAAAGTCGCGTCCCCAAAGCCCCACTGAGGCAAGCATGTGGCCGTGATATCACAGAAGAGAAACAGCCCATGCGATGGCAGCAGAAAGCAGAGAGGAGTCAAGGGAGGGGGAGGGCTATACGCATAAACACCCCCTTCCGAGACACCCCACGGTGACCCACATTTTCTCTTCCCACCAGCCTGCACCCCCCGGCACATCCAACCTCAAACCCATCAGTGACTAATCCAGTGCTGACTGTCACATACCCATGATTCGGTCACTTCTGCAAAACCCCACCTAGGAGTGCATGAGGCCTTGTGGGTATTTTATATACTGGACCGCCTTTCCCTCTACTCCCAAGAATAAAAGCTTCTCCTTTGCTTCTATTTACTTCCTGTTCTATCATTATGATACAAGTCCTGTACTTTAAAGTGGGTGAGGTGGTCAGTGGCTACAGTCTCAGACCCTCAGGAGGCTGGGGTAGGAAGATCACCAAAGCCCAGGAATTCCAGGCCAACCTGGGCAATGTAGCAAGGCCACATCTCAATCAGGGGAGAGACAGACAGACAATGATAGATAAAATTAAAACCTTACTGTACCCAGGATCGCCATTTTGAATTTTAAAAAGCTGTTTTGGGAGCCAAACAACTATAACTCGGCTATTTTCACTGTTTTTGTTACCTGATCCTGAGGTCTGTAGGAGTTTCCCGGTTGACAAGAGATGTGGCCTGGGATCATGTGCAAGGGACTCTGGAGAAGCACTAAGAGTAGCTTTTGGAATCATCATTATACACAAATCCTATGCCTGAAACAAATGTGAAAGTGAGAATAAACCCGGATTAGAACTATATGTCTTAAGTCTCTTTAGAGGTGATTCCACCTAGGAGGGAAAAATATAAAACTAGCTACTTCTCTAAGAAGATAAAATATTTCTACACCTGTCTCTTAATGTTGTACTTTCATAACTCAACAGCCAACTGGTTGGAGCCCAGAGAGCATCAGATTTATGACTTTGGGGACATCTAACAATTTGCCATCTTTGACTCACTTGTTTTAAACTTAAGAAAATGTATACTTATCTACACTCATTCTTTCCCATCACCTCTTCGGTTTTATAAAAGAGGGACAAAGCAGCACCCGGTATTTAAAAAGATGCATAAAGGTGCTCCGCTGTGTGGAGCACACAGTGCACACATTTGGACTGCTGGCAATGGGCAGGGCCAGCTGGGGCTCTCCCGTCAGCTCACCGGCAAATGCATTGGTTCAGTAAAGCAAGGCCTCGGGCCGGAGATTTAGCTAAGTGGTTCCAGCGCCTGCCTCGCAAGCGCAAGGTCCTAAGTTCATCTCCAGTAACCACATACAATGCTGGGTGTGGTGACTCATGCCCACCAGCCATCAATACCACCTACCACAGATGCCGGCCAGGCTTGGTGGCTGAAGCCTGTAATCCCAGCATTCTGGAGGCAGAGGCAGGAGGATTGCTGTGTTCCAGGCTTACCTGGGCTACATAGTGAGCTCAGGGCCAGCCTGAACTACAAAGCGAGACCCTGTCTCAAAAATAAATAAATAAATAAATAAATAAAGCAAGGTCTCCTCTCCTCATCAATATTGTTGAATCATAAGATATGCTTAATTTAGATATGTTCACTCTCCCAAGAGTGTTCTGAATCATTGTAAAAGCAGAAAGTAGAGTTGTATGAAAGAGCCCTTCTTTCCTCCCCTCTCCCCAACCCTTCCCACCCTAAACACCACACCTGGGGACAGTCAAATTTAACTGCCCGGTGTGATGCACGCTTCTTCTCTGCCTACACGTATATAAGTAGATGCACGTGAACATTATACCATGCTGTGTTGCATTATTTTTAATCTTCACAAATTCGTACTGTCATTATCTTGCAGTTCACTTTTTCGGCAATGGCGTCCAGTGGAAGCCTTTCAGATCTCTGCAGAAATCTAGTTAATTTCACCTTATTCTTAATATTTCACCTTCTGGATAGATCATCATTTATCCATTCCTAAGATTATTCTTCAGATTAGTTCTAGCTTTTTGGCAGCAAAATAAATTTCCTTGTATGTTTCTGAGGGGAAAAAAAATTGGTTCTGTTATTTTATAAGAAAAGTAGCCAAAACTGCATTTACTTAGTCGAAGGTTTTTCAGGTTGTTTGTAGAATTAGGTGTCACATATTACTTTACCCAAACCTGCAAACTTTCACACTCTTGCCAGCAGCTTCTACAGATGCCACTTCTCACTCTCACAGGGAGCTGTTTTCAGTTGTTTTAACAATCGCCAGCACAAAGAATGGTACCTTATTGTTTTCCCCTGCATTAGTGAAATTAAGTATCTCTTTAAATGTTAATTGGTTAATTCTGAGTTGTCTGTTCCCATTTCTCCCCGTGTGTCTATTGGCTTCCCTATCTCATTACTGTATTAGTTTTCTGTTGTTACAATAAAAAAAAAAAAAAAAAAAAACTCCCACAGACTTGGTGGCCTAATGGAACCCAAATTTCTTTCTTTTTTTTTCTGAGACAGGGTCTCGCTTTGTAGTTCAGGCTAGCTCTGAGCTCATTATGTAGCCCAGGCAAGCCTCGAACTCAGCAATCCTCCTGTCTCTGCCTCCCAAGGGCTGGGATGACAGGCGTGAGCCACCACGCCCGGCACTGTGGTATGTGGTATTGATTGCTGGTGGGCGTGAGTCTCCATGCCCAGCATTGTATGTGGTTACCGGGGATCAAACTCAGGACCTTGCTCTTGCAAGGCAGGCACTGGAACCACTGAGCTAACCCTCCGGCCCCCCAAAATACTTACCAAATTTATTTCTTAAAGTACGGGAGGGCAGAAGTCCCAAGTGTGTCACAACTGGACAGAAATCCAGGTGAGAGCCAGCCCACGTTCCTCTTGGAGGCTTTAGGGGATGAGCCCTTTCCTTGCCTGGTCCAGCTTCCAGACCACATGTGGCTAACGGCTTCTCTGCAGAGCCTGCAGTGTCACGCCAGCTCCTCCCACTTCAGGTCCCTGGTTCTTTGCAGCCAGGAAAGATTTTGCTCCACTTTGCTCTAAAAGAGGCATCAGCTTGACCCACCTGGGCAGTGGAGGGTGACTCTCCACCCCCGATGCCCTCAGTCTCACCTGCAAAGCTCTTTTGCCATGGAAAGGAACCTACCGGGAGGTCTCTCATGGCCTCATCTGGGGTCCACAGGGTTGTAACTGTAAGTGGAATTTCATTCCAAAGACCCAGCCTTGGCCACTCTGTCTTGCTAGGATCCACCCGATCCCAACATAAATTAGGGAATGAGTGTAAATATGACACAGGAAAAGCAGAGAACACTCTGGATTACAATATTTTGTTAATTTATATCACCAAATACTTAGGGATTATTTAGAGACGGGGTCTAAGGGAACTAGGTTAGGGAAGAAGAAAAGTAATTGTGATTACTTTTGGACTCGGCCTGAGGGCATCTAAGAGCAGTCATGCCAGCTGGCAAACTGAAGTCAGCAATGGTCTATCTTAAATCAACTGGAGGCCCAGAGACCTCTTACTTAACTGCTTTAGAGAAACCAATTGCAAAACTGAGGAGACAGGAGTGTTCTCAGTGTGACCTACTCTCACACGCATGTCCCAGGAGACACACAGGCATTACCCCTCATAAGGCACTGAGAAGCTGTTTATTAGTTAGGAGTGCCAGCCTCATTACCAAAGTTCTGTGATCCCTCTCCTTCGTTGGCCAGGTTCATGTTGCTTGATATCACCACCAAATGGATTCTTTGATTGTAGGGGTGGGTGGGGAGGATGCAGTGAGGAGGTGTTTCCCAGACTCAGTGGGCATCAGAGTCACCTGGAAAGTCACTGGAAACCTCCCCTTTCCAGGATCAGTAGGCCTGGGTAGTGGGGCCTGAGACTCTGCATTTCTAGCAAGCTCCTAGGTGATCCTGTTGTGCTGGCTCAAGGGCCACAATTTGCCACAGCATATTCAAAAGGAGCAAGTGAAGTAAGGGCCACTCACCCAAGGGCGAGATATGGCCGCCACAGTGGGCAGCAGGGTTAACTAGTTTCATCAAAGTGCTACCACCCATGGGGATTATCTATCAGTGGGCGGCCAGATAGTCTTGGGTCCTTAGATCTGAAACGAACTGGCAGAATGCCAAAGCCTTAATCAGTCTGATCAACAAGTCAATAAATAAAACAAGACAAAGATTGGGGATTAGATCTCCTGAGGCAACAGCATAAAAAATCCTAGCCTGTCACTGGATTCCCAGTGTTCCTCTCCTTCACAGACATGGAGCCACATGGCCACCAGGGGACCCAGATCCTTCAGTGGAAAGACTCAAGGACATGACCACAGGATGTGCTATGAACTCCTTCACATCTCGCAATGTGCCTGCACAAGTCAGCCCATGGTGCTTAGGGAAGATGCCTGACTCTGCCTGGTCAGGAATCATTGGACATTGACTCTAAATTGATGGTGGCCCCGAAGGCCCAAAATACCACTGGAGTTTAACACAGAATTGGAGTTTAGATAAGTGTGACAGCTTCTGCCTTAGTCCATTTCACAGTTAACCAGTGGCCATCCCCATTCCATAGATATTTACCCAGCTACTGAACACATAACATGTGCTTTCTCACCATGTGGACTCTGCTGGTTTAAAGCTCATAATTAATTACTAAGGGAGACCTTTTCTACCAAACGCACTGCAAGTTGAAACTCAGCAATTTTGAGTTCCAGTGCAACCAAACCAAAAGGAAGTAAAGGGGACTAATGATACAGAAGGGCATGCCTGATGCTGAGCAGCCAGGAGAAATGTGTTGTTGCTGCCCATCAGGGTGAAGCAGGACGGTGTCGGAAAGGATAGGAATAAAGGGAATACACAGACACACAGATCACTAAAGGAAATTATATGCATAAACACACACATATACAGTGCTGTATATTTAGTGATATATATTACCAAAGGAAATGCCATATATATCCTTTAAACATATCTATCTATCTATATCTATCTATATAAATAATTGCCAATTAAGAATTTTATATATAGCCAGACATGGTGGCTCACACCTGTAATCCCAGCACGCAGGAGGCAGAGGCAGGAAGATTACTATGAGTTTGAGGCTTGCCTGGGCTACATAGTGAGCTCAGGGCCAGCCTGAACTACAAAGTGACACCCTGTCTCAAAAAATTTAAAAAAAAAATAATTTTATGGGCCGGAGGGTTAGCTCAGTGGTTCTGGCGCCTGCCTCGCAAGCACAAGGTCCTGAGTTTGATCCCCAGTAACCACATACAATGCTGGGCATGGAGACTCACGTCCACCAGCAATCAATACCACATACCACAGTGCCAGGCATGGTGGCTCACGCCTGTCATCCCAGCACTCAGGAGGCAGAGGCAGGAGGATTGCTGAGTTAGAGGCTTCCTTGGGCTGCATAGTGAGCTCAGGGCCAGCCTGAACTACAAAGCGAGACCCTGTCTCAAAAAAAAAAGAATTTTATATATAGCATAAAGGCCTTTTATGTTATCTAAAACAAAGATAATTTTTCACACCACCAAAAGTCTAAAGAACCTGAATTAGATAAAATACTGAAATAAATTCTTCAAGTAAAAAAAAATAATTCTAGATGAAATCATGTTTCCAGGATGAAATTAAAAGCATGAGAAAAGAGATTGTAAATGGTAACACAGACAGATCTAATGAGTAGCAACTGCGTTAAACAACAGTGATGATGACATATGGGTTTGAACTGTACACACAATTAAGACAAAAACAGTACGGGAGGCAGGAGACTGGTGAAGTATTCAAAGCCCTTTGAATTACTAGATTTGAAGGATTTTTGTCAGAATTTAGTAAGTTAAGGGTACCTACTGGAATGTCTAAATTAACCATTTTCTTTAAAACTGTGCAAACTATCAAACAAAGAGAAGAAAGAATGGGCTAAAATAAATTACTTGATGTGCTCTGTGAGAAAAAACAAAACAAAAGGAATAAAGAACATGTGAGATAAACAAGAAAGAGACCCATTAAAATGGACAGGGCTGGGGATTTAGCTCAAGTGGTACCACAC
The DNA here is from genome assembly GCA_004025085.1 of Thryonomys swinderianus. Classification (NCBI taxonomy): domain Eukaryota; kingdom Metazoa; phylum Chordata; class Mammalia; order Rodentia; family Thryonomyidae; genus Thryonomys; species Thryonomys swinderianus. The sequence goes on along the minus strand of PVIC010006146.1, from coordinate 3,444 downwards.
CTACCTTGGAAGCACAAGGGCCTGAGTTTGATACCTGGTACCGCAAAAATAAATACACACATACATACATACATACAAAAACTACTGCAGTGTAAAAGTAACCAGGTGTGGTGGCACATACCTGCAGTCCAGCTGCCCTTTAACACAGGAGGATCACAAATTCAAAGCCAGTAGGAGCAACTATTGAGATCCTGTCTCAAAATAAAATTAAAAATAAGGTCTGGGGGCTGGAGATTTGGCTCAGTGGTTCCAGCGCCTGCCTCGCAAGCGCAAGGTCCTGAGTTCGATTTCTGGTAACCACATACAATGCTGGGTGTGGAGATTTATGCCCACCAGCAATCAATACCACATACCACAGTGCGGGGCGTGGTGGCTCACGCCTGTAATCCCAGCACTCAGGAGGCAGAGGCAGGAGGATTGCTGAGTTCCAGGCTTGCCTGGGCTACAGAGTGAGCTTAGGGCCAGTCTGAACTACCATGTGAGACCCTGTCTCAAAATAAATAGATGATAGATAGATAGATAGATAGATAGATAGATAGATAGATAGATAGATAGATAGATAGATAGATAGATAGATAGATAAAGGTCTGGGGACGTAGCTCAGCAGTGCAGCGCTGCCTAGCATGGGCAAAGCCCTGCGTTCAGTCCCCATGTTATCAGGTTTGGGGAGCTGGAGTCTCCTTCTAGAGGTAGTTTCAAGGTTCTTTCTCTCCTGAACCAAGAATTGGCCAAGACAAGCAAGCACAGATGGCAGCAAAGTTTTATATTCATTAAAGGAAGGAAAAGAAATGGACTCTGCCCAGTGTATTTGACCCAACTAAGAGTAAAAAAAGAAGTGCATGCTATAGTGTGACAGTGGACCACGCGCAGGAAAGAGCATGGTGCCCTGAAGCTGCTGTCTACTCTCCTTCCTATCTCCTGCTCTACAGGCTGATGTCAGGTCTAGGCTGCAGCAGTTTTCGGAGAATTCACCTGCAGGGCTTTTGCTATTGTTCTGCACATATGTCCTGGGATTTTGTAATTAGCAAGTCCCACCTACTTCCCCAGCCAGGTTTGCCAGGGCCTAGTGCCCCGTCTCGCCAAGTACTACAAAAACTAAAATTAATAAAAGATAAAAGCTAGGACCAGGGATTTAGCTCAGTGGTTCCAGTATCTTCCTGGCAAACCCAAGGTCCTGAGTTCGATCCCCGGTACCACCTACCACAATGTCAGGCATGGTGGCTCATGCCTGTAATCCCAGCACTCAGGAGGCAGAGGCAGGAGGATTGCTGCAAGTTCCAGGCTGGCCTGGGCTACATAGTGAGTTCAGGGCCAGTCTGAACTATAAAGTGAGACCCTGTCTCAAAAGAAAAGAAAGAAAAGGTAAAAGCTATCATACACATTAAAAATCAATTATTACACATTTTCTACAAAATATACACCCTGAATACAGGATATAGAGAAATGAAAGTAAAAGATTGAAAGTAAAATATTATTATACAAATATTTTTTAAAGGCTGGTAATGCTATAATATATCAGAAAAAATAAACTTTAGGACCAATATATTATACATGACAAGGGAGAGTATTTCATAATATTCATAGTAAACAATTGATAACACTGAAAAAAATCTGAGTTTGTATGCACCTAGTGGGATAGAGTCAAAATACATGATTCAATAATTGATGAATCTGAAAAGAAAACATAAATAATTGTAGTGTGAAATTTCTAAGATATTTCTCTCCATAACTGCGAGAAGTGAGAAAACATTCAGAAGTAAGATGGTTAAACGTGTTTGACATAAATTCACTAACTGGCAGTTCAAATGGAAAAATAGACCATTATTTTCAAGTACATATAAAAAATTTACCGAAATCAACCATGTGCAGACTCAACAACAACTATCAGTAATGCTTGAGAGATTAAAATCAATTTGCAGATATTCCTTTACTTCAATGGATGTAAGCTAGAAATTGGTAACAAAAAGATGAGAAAATTCCCACCTGTTTAGAAATTAAGCAGTATATTTCCATATTGCACAGAAGTGAAAGAAAAAGTTACTGTGGAAATCAGAAAGCATTTGGATCTGCCAATGGCATATGAAAATTTATGGGATTCAATTAAAGCTATGAATAGGAAAAAATGTTTACCATTAAATGCACAGTTGAGAAAAGATGAAATGTCAAAATTCAAGAAAACAAACATCCATCCCAAGAAGTTAGGGAAAGAACAGCAAATTAAACTCAAGCAAAGTGGAGGATGATTAATAAAGATTAGGATAAAAATCAGAAAAGTCAAAGTCCAAAAATTCAACCTGCTCTTTGAATACCCTACTACAATTTATAAATCACTGTGAAACTAACCATGAAAGCAAAAAGAAGGCACAAAAACTATTGTCAGGAATAGGAAGAAGAAATAACTACATATCTGAGAGGCATGAAAAATAAAGTCAATAGAGCTAATGAACAATATTTTGCAGTATAGTTAAATATTTAGGTGAAAAATATTATTTCTAAGAAAACTCAAAAAGAATTAGGAATTTGAGCCCTATAATCCCAACTACTTAGGAAACTAAGGCAAGAGGACCCCAAATTTGAGGCTAGCCTGGACAACTTAGTGAGATCCTGTCTTCAAATTAAAAAAAAAAAAAGAAAGAAAGAAAGACTGAAGAGATAATTCAGTGGGCCTCACACAAGTAAAAGTTTTAAAAATTAAATCTGTAACTGCAAATATTTTCCTAAGGAAAATTTCAGATCCACGTGGCTGCATTTGGTAAAATTTTTTTTTCAGTACCCAAGACCAAACTTGAGCTCTTGTGATTGCAAAGTAGGCGTGGTGCCACTGAGCTAAATCCATGTCCTGATTTCTTCAAACATTTAAAGAAGAAATAACATCAATCACAACTCATCCAGAGAATAGCATTATGATATGATCCCCAACCTATGTATACAGTAAGCATAAACTGTGACTCTAAAATCTGTCGAGATCATTATAAGAAAAGAAAATTATAAGCTAATAGCTCTGAAAATACAGTATCAAAAATCCTACAAAATGAAATAAAATAGTGAAGATGAAGATAGAAATCAAAGGAAGTCAAAATTCAAAACTACGATTTGCATATAAATACTTCACTCATGAGAAACTCAGAATATGAAAACAAAATAAAGGACAGACAACAGGAAACAAGAAGATCTTCAAAAGGAAAAGGAAGCAAGAGCTAGAGGGAGTAGGAAGGGAAGGGAGAAGAGATGGAAGAAGAATTGAAACGTGTTGTCTAACGGACCAACTCAATCAAAAGTTCTCTAACCTATCATAATCATAATAGTATATCATGATCTATATAGGTATATTCCAGGGATGGAAAGAAACTTAATATTAGTAAACTAGTACATTTAATTTACAAAATAAACAGACTAAGAAAAAAATCACACGATCATTTTCATAGATAATGACAAAGCGTGACA
>PVIC010006145.1:0-55216 GCA_004025085.1 Thryonomys swinderianus | reverse complement strand
TGATAAAAACTGCATGGTACTGGCAAAGTAATACACCCGAGGACCAGTAGAATAGATTAGAAGACCCAGAAATAACTCCAGATACACTAAGCCACCTTATCTTTGACAAAGGAGGCAAACATCCCCAATGGACGAAAGATAGCCTCTTTAATAAATGTTGCTGGAAAATCCAGGCTTTAACCTGCCAAAAGCTAAAGCTAAACCTATCTCTTTCACCATGCACAAAACTAAACTCACAATGGATACGAGACTTAAACATTAAAACAGAAACAATAAGCCTGCTGGAAAACAGGTTAGGCAAAACTCTTGGAGATATTGGCTTAGGCAGAGACTTTATGAATATAACCTCTATAGCACAAGAACTAGCAGAAAGAATCAACAAATGGGATCTCATACTACTGAAAAGTTTCTGCACAGCAAAAGAAGTCACTGGCACTCCTAAAAGACAACCAGCAACATGGGAGAAAATCTTTACTAGCTATTTATCAGATAAAGGACTATTATCTACAATATGTAAAGAACTCAAACAGATCAGCCTCCCCAAGTTTAAAGACCCAGTTCAAAAATGGGCATCTGAAATGAACAGACACTTCTCAGAGGCAGAAATCAAAGCAGCCAAGAAGCTTATGAAGAAATGTTCAACATCACTGATCATTCAAGAGATGCAAATGAAAACAACACTGAGATTTCATCTCCCTCCACAAAGAATGGCCACTATCACAAAATCAACCAAGAATGAATGCTGGTGTGGCTGTGGGGAGAAAGGAACCCTTCTCCACTATTGGTGGGATTGCAGACTTGTGCAACCACTGTGGAGATGTGTGTGATTTCTCAGAAAATGAGGACTAGGCATCCCATTTGACCCTGCTATACCCCTGCTAGGAATATACCCAAAAGAATTTAAAAACTCACATTCGAAAGACAGATGTACAGCCTTGTTCATAGCAGCTCAGTTTGTGATAGCTCATTCTTGGAAACAACCCAAATGTCCATCAACTGGAGAGTGGATAAAGAAGATGTGGTTTTTTAATAAAATGGAGTATTACTCTGCCATAAAGAATGACAAGATCGATCCATTTAGGTGCAAATGGAGACACCTGGATGATATACTAATAAGTGAAGTCAATAGATCGCAGATAGGCAAATTCCAGATCTTCTCTTTGACATGAACACCTGTAGATGCAAAGGAGCTCTAGAAAGTATGACAGCTTTTATGGAGTGGGAAATTTCCATAGGAAATTTGGTGTAGGAATGTAATGAAGGGACAGAATAAATATGCTACAGAAAGAAAATAAAAGAGTATGTATAAAGGGGGTGGGGAGGTGTGGGTGGGTAGGGATATGGGTAAAAATGAGAATTAACTTGTGCCATATACTGGTACAAATTCCCCAATGTTATATGTGATTGTGAGATGTATATCAATTGTACCAATGAAGAATTCAATTAAAAAAAAGAAATTTTGTCTTCAGAAAAGGCTAGTAAATAAATGTATGCTTTTATTTTTAGGTTAGGTAAAAAAATGAGACATGTACATGCCATATTTATTTTTCATTTTAACCAGCTTTTCCTCATGGTATTAATTGATTTAAATAAATGAACTATATTTTCCTCAAATCCTTAATTTCAAAAAAATATTACCAGGTAGTATGAAAAAAAAACTTTCCTGAAAATATCTGCTGTATATGGCACACATTATTACCAGGTGGTTTTTTCAGCCATTTTAATTAGCAGGCAATGCTCTGTATTCAGTATTCCAAACAGAAACTGACAGTTGCTCCCTTTACTCAGACCACAACTGAACCCTCCCACCCTGTTTTCCAGTCTCCAATCCTTCACAGTATGAATTATTCTAAAGAACAGATTCTATCATACCACCCTCTGCTTGATAGCCATTGACCTGGTAAAAATACCAATGCAAAGCTCGCTGATTTACTCATTTTTAATGCAGATCTTCTATGCACCAGGCCCCATACAGAATCCCATTTGACTCCACCCTCATCACCCTTCAGACTTCCACACTAGACCCCTTTGAACTTTCATCTGTTCTCCAGAGTTTGATAAACAGTGCAATAAACTTTCCAGCTTCCTCAGAACTCTGCCTGCCTTGGCACCCTTGGCAGGGGCCAGGGTCTCCTCCTAAGCAATGCTTGACCAAATCTAGGGTGATCTGTTGCCTACAGGTCCTGGCCATCTTTGTGGAAAAGGCTCAGACTTCTTTTCTTTCTAGAATGTTACATGCTGCTCTGTAGCTGCATTGTCTCAGGTTCATTTTTGGTTTTCTCCCTGGCAAAATGCCCCTCTGTAACTTTCTGTCTCTGCTGCTAGTGGAGCCTTTATCTAGCCATGGTCACGTGGTGTCTCGGCTTCCTACAGTTCCTTTGGTGTAGACCAGAGGATGCCTTTCTGACCTCAGCCATTGCTTCAGTGGTCGCTCTGCTCTTCAGTCCTCCAGCCCACTTTGTAGCACCTCAGTTTCAGAGTCTGGTTCTACTCACTACTGAACAAAACTTAAAATAGCTCCATATGCGTTAAAATGTGTCATAACATGAAAGCTTAGTCCTCAAAGAATGAGTTACCAGGAGTTGAAGACAGATGGATGAAATTCTTTATAGTCCTTCTACTAGATTCTTCGATATTATAAACCAAAATCACACTAATTATAATGCAAGAGAAGAACTATTTGTGCAGCTTTATTTCACACCAGGCATGTGAATTACAAAATAGTAGAATCTAAACTATGGAGACTTCATTTCATCTTCTATTACAGAATATTCTTGCCTCTTTCTATAGCTCAGTCTTGATCCATCTCAAGAACCAGCTGAATGGGTCTCTTATGCTGTAAGTCACTTGTGGTTCCTTCCAAATCAGTGTTTGCTATGCGTTTGGGGTATAACGTGCCATTTTTTATTTCAATTCTGCAAGAACAAGTGAAGTTTAAATGGAGTATTGAGTACCAAATTCTGCAGAAATGTGTGTTTCATCAGGGCAAATGATGCAGTGAGCTGTGCCTGGAAGAGGAAAGAAGGCTTCAAACTAGACAGTCTCCAAGGTCACTTGTTATATCTAAGCAATGGCGTTCCATAACCCTGTGCAATTTCATGTTAATATTTTTAATTAAGCAAGTGGAAAAAATTATTCTTCAGTGGTAACTTGGCCTCCATTTGGAGACACCCATTTCATCCTTGTTTGTCACATGAAGCTAAGATACCTTTAAAACAAAGCAAAACAAAACAAAACAGTATGGTTGCTTGCTTTCTGCACTGGCTTTCTTCTTGCAGGTCTTATTTCATTTGTTTCCAGGCAAGTCCTCTTGGCCGTCAGTGTGCACAGCGATACTTCAGATGCCCAGCCCATCGCACCAAACATGTCCAGGCTGATCATTGCCCCCACCAAGACCTGTTAAAGCCTCAGGATCCCTTTTCACAACTTGGAACAAACCCAACACTCTCCAACACCCACAGTTCAAGGCAAAGGGATAGGAGCTCTTTGAACTCTGAGACAAAATAAAAACTGTATTCCAGCTTAAAGCCCTTTTATTCATTCATTTTTAGTTAAACATCTTCTGTGGGCCAGATGCTATAAGGATCTTGTTTAATTCTCTAATGTAGTCACTGATCAAAACTCTGTGTAATTCACACATGAGTCATATGAGCTTTCAACTTTGGCCCAGGGTTGGTAGATGATGGAATAAAGCTCCAGCTTCCTAAGTACTCAGCCAGGCTCACCACCCTTGGAAGTGGCCAGGCTCTCATCCTAAGTGATGCCTGATCAAATTGGGGTGATCTCCTACCTGCTGGTCCTGGCTTTTGTGTTTATACTCTCTGATAGCTAGAGATTTAGCTCAGTGGTTCCAGCACCTACCTTGCAAGTGCAAGGTACAATTTCAATCCACAGGACAAAAAAAAAGAAGAGAGCCTCTCTGCAACCCATCCTACACTCCCAACTTTTAACACATTTGGAGCAGAGAAAGCTGGAAGTGCTAAATAAAGATGAACAAGCTTTGTTCTTCTTTAACATGGTGGGAAGTACGCATTTTGTTGGTACAGGTTCTTTTCTAGCATCCAGAAAACACTGGCATAAGTTTCAAACTATGGCCCTCTTTTTCAGTCAAGAAGAAAATCGAAAATGCCTGGCACTGAACACAACACACATATTACTGACCCTTCTTACAAAAGGTTTTAGAATCAACATGAATGATCCCTCAATAGTTTTGCTACATTGCCCTTTCATCTGTCCATTCTACAGTCACATTTTTTTTTACAGTCACATTTTTGTATGTCTACTAAATGTCAGGTCCCACATGAGGCACTAGAGAAACAAACAAAAACACCTCTGCCCATAGAAGTTCACTATGCATGGGAACCAAGCAGAAGAGTACTGGATGTAGAGGGCCACACCCACCCAGATCTTCTCTATTAACCTGAAGCTTGTCAGCAATTTTATGGGCTTACCAGTAAAAGGCCTCTGAACTGAAATGAACCCAACAACAGCGCAAGATCATTACTGAGTACATGACCATACTATTGATTGGTTCCTGTTTGTCGTACACATTAATGATGAGAAGCAACATGTAAGTGCTAAGAGTCAGTATTTTCCCCATCCAGTTAATAACTTAATTGTGACATTTGGGTTATATGTCAAGCTTCAAGCAACACTCAAACTATCAGTAAAACACAGTGATGTGGTGTCATCAAATACAGTGATCCAAAGACGATAAATTTTTATGTGTGTTTTTATGCTTTGCCTATGTACAAGTCAGCAAATCTATAACAGTAAATTTTAATGTGCATAAATTGATTTAATATAATAGCTTATATTTAAGGTAACTGTCTATTCTGTCTCATAGTCGACAAAATGTGTAATAATCATGAGATGCATAAAGGCCCCCGTGGGAGCCATGGATTTGATCAGGAAGAAGGTCAGCACATTGCACTTCAGCAGAGAGAGTTGAGAAAAAGTGCATTCTGGCTCTCCCAACTTTCCCTCCCATCTCTAGCCAGCACCCTATCAGTTGAATCTAATCAGAAGCCCCAGTGATAGAAAGAAGACACAGTCTATATGGGGAATCCTCTCAGGCCAAAGTAGGGTGAGAAAGGAGGGTGTGAGGAGCGAGTAGAGATCTCCATTCAGATCCCAGTATACACTGGGATACAGTAGCACTAAATAGAATATACAAATATATAGAGGGACATGGCAGGGTCCTGCATAAGTCACAGCCGTAAATTAGTTTACCTCACTCCCAAATGTCAGGATATAGGAAAGGGGAAGTAAAAAGGATCAATATGGGGTGTATATATGTGTATCCACTACCCACAATGATTGTATTGAATATGTATTTTTAAAAATTCTTTTTTGATGTATTTTACATACAGCTCACAATCACACTCAACATTGGAGAATTTGTACCAGTATATGATATGAGTTAATTCTTATTTTTACCCATATCCCACCCCACCCCACAACCCCCCATCCCCTATATACATGTGCTTTCTTTTTCTTTCCAAATTATATTTATTCTTTCCCTTACTACATTCCCTTTGAGTTTTTCCTATTTCACAAAATCTATCATATATTCCAAAACTCATTTACATCTACTGGTTCTCATACTGGAGAAAAGATACAGCATTTGCATATCTGTGATCTATTTATTTCACTTATTAGTGTGTCCTCCAGGTATGTCCATATGCATGTAAATGAATGAAACTTGTCATTCTTTATGGCAGACTAATACTCCATTTTGTAAAAAACAAAAACAAAAAAAATCTACATCTTCCTTATCCAGTCTCCAGTTGATGGGCATCTGGGTTGTTTCCAAGATTAGGCTATCATGAACTGAGCTGCTATGAACAAGGGTGTACATCTGTCTTTCCGATGTGATTTTTTAAAATTCCTTTGATTATATTCCTAGCAGGGGGAATAGCAGGGTCAAATGGGACCTCTAATCCAAGTTTTCGGAGGAATCTCCACACTGATCTCCAAAATAGTTGCCCAAGTCTACAATCCCACCAAGAGTAGAGAAGGGTTCCTTTCTCCCCATAGCCTCACCAGTATTTATTGCTGTTTAATTTCACAATAGCAGTCATTCTTTGTGGAGTGAGATGAAATCTCAGTGTTGTTTTCATCTGCATCTCTTGAATGACCACTGATGTTGAACATTTCTTCATATGCTTCTTGGTTGCCTTTACTTCTGCCTCTGAGAAGTGTGTGTTCATTTCAGACGCCCATTTTTGAATTGGGTTTTTTAATTTGGGAGGACTGATTTTCTTAAGTTCTTTATATATTCTAGATGGAAGCCTTTTGTCTGACAAACAGCTAGTAGAGATTTTTTTTATCATGTTGTTGCTTGTCTTGTAGCGGTTCCAGTGGTTTCTTTTGTTGTGCAGAAGCTTTTTAGTAGGATGAGATCCCATTTGTTGATTCTTTCTGCTAGTTCTTGTGCTATAGATGTTTTGTTCATGAAGTCTCTGCCTAAACCAATGTCTCCAAGAGTTTTACCTAACCTGTTTTGCAGCACGCTTATTGTTTCTGTTTTAATGTTTATGTCTCCAATCCATTGTGATTTTAGTTTAGTACACAGTGAAAGAGAGAGGTCTAGCTTTAGTTTTTGGCAGGTTAAAGCCCAGTTTTTTCCAGCACCATTTGTTAAAGAGGCTGTCTTTCCTCCATTGAGGATGTTTGGCTCCTATGTCAAAGATGAGGTGGTTTAGTGTATCTGGATCTTCTAATCTATTCCACTGGTCCTCGGGTCTGTTACTTTATATGCATTTTAAGCCATCTCAATGGAAATCCTAGCACTATATTTCACAGAATTAGAAAAAATAATCCAAAAGTTCTCATGATGCCAGAAGAGACCTAGAATAGAAGAGGAATTCCAGGCAACAGAGACATGGCAGTGGGTATCACAATCCCCAACTTACAACTGTACTGGAAAGACACTGTGATTAAAAAAAAAAAAAAACAGCATAGTACTGGCAAAGAAACAGACCCTGGGGCTAAGGGAACAGATTATAAGGTGCAAAAACAATTCCAGACATACTAAGCCAGCTCACCTTCAACATAAGAGCCAAACACCCTCAATAAAACAAAGATAGCCTCTTTAATAAGTGGTACAGGAAAAACTGGGTTCATCCTGCCAAAGGTTAAAACTAGGTCTGTGTCTTTCACCATGCACTAAACTAAAATCAAAGTGAAGTAGAGATCTAAATATTAAAATAGAAACTCTAAACCTACTGGAAAATAAGATATGTAGAACTTAGAGACATTAGCATAGGGAAAGACATTAAGAAAAAAATGTCAATAGCATGGGAACTAGTAGAAAGAATCAACAATTGGGATCTCATCTTACTAAAAAGCTTCTACACACCAAGAGAAACCACCAACAGGGCAAAAAGACAACCTACAATGTGGGGAAAAATTTTTACCAGCTGTTCTTCAGACAAAAGACTATTATCTAAAGTATATAAAAAAAATTAAAAATCAGATCCCACAATTTTAAAGACCCAATTCAAAAATGAGCATCTGAAATAAACAGGCATTCTTCAGAGGAAGAAATAAAAGTAACAAACATATAAAAAAAAGTTTACCATAACTAGTCTTTTGAAAGGCTCAGATAAAAACAATACTGAGATTTTATCTCACTCCAGAAAGAATAACTGGTATCCAGTTAACTGCTATCAACCAATAGGTCCAGAGGGTTACCCACCTTCCGGGCCCCCCTTCTGTTTCTCTTAAGGCAGAAGCTTTCTCTCTCAATAAAGTTTTCCTACTCAAACCTCCGTTGTTCCTAAAATTCATTCTTCGATTTTTAGAGAACATGAACTCGCGTTTCAGGTGGGGAGTTAGGCCTTAACTCTCCTGCGTCATATTGGAGGTTCCACCGAGATAACTTCACGGAGGTAAGAGTTTTCTTTCCTTCAGAAACCAATAGGGCCAGAGATTTAGCTCAGTGGTTTCCACGCCTGCCTAGCACAAGGTCCCTGGTTCAATCCAGTAATCACATACAATGATAAAATATTGGTCATAGTGATTCATGCCCACCAGCAATCAGTACCACACCCCATAATGTCGGGCATGGTGGCTCATGCCTGTAATCTCAGCACTTGGGAGGCAGAGGCAGGAGGATTGCTGAGTTTGAGGCTTGCTTGGGTTACATAGTGAGCTCAGGGCTAGCCTGAGCTACAAAGCAAGACCCTGTCTCAAAAAAGAAAATCAACCAATGACAAATGCTGTCAGGGCTATTGGGAAAAAGGAACTCTTCTTGGTGGGAATATACATTGGTGCAACCACTGTGGAAATTGTGTTGCGATTCCTCAAAAAACTAGGAATAGAGGTTCCATTTGACCCTGCTGTTTCCCTGCTAGGTATATACATGAAAGAATTAAAAACATCATACCAGAGTGACAAATACGTACCTGTGTTTTAGCAGCATATTTTGTAATAACTAAATCTTGGAAACAGCTCAAATACCCACCAAATGGAGTATGGATAAAGAAGACGTGGAGGTTTATTTTTATAAAATTAGTATTACTCAGGGCTGGAGGGTTAGCTCAGTGGTTCTGGCGCCTGCCTCGCAAGTGCAAGGTCCTGAGTCCGATCCTCAGTAACCACATACAATGCTGGGTGTGGAGACTCACATCCACCAGCAATCAATACCACATACCACAGTGCTGGGCGTGGTGGCTCACGCCTGTAATCCCAACACTCGGGAGGCAGAGGCAGGAGGATTGCTGAGTTTGAGGCTTGCCTGGCTACAGAGTGAGCTCAGGGCCAGCCTGAACTACAAAGTGAGACCCTGTCTCAAAAAAAAAAAATTAGTATTACTCAGTGATAAAGAAAGATAAACTTGAGACACTTATAGCTAAATGGATGCACCTTGAGGCCATACTCACAAGTGAAATAAATAGGACACACAAAAGGTATAAACGAGGTCCAAAATGTATAATAGCTATTGTGAAATAGGAAGAAAATCTTACAGGTGAAGGGAAACAAGAGAGGGCAGAGGAAAGCAAAGAAAGAAAAGAAAAAATTTGAAGACAAAAGAAAAAAATGGAAACAAATCAAATGTATATGGAGGTGGTTAAAGGGTTGAAAGGAGGGCAGGGGATGGGGAAAAATAACATTCAAGATAAATCATGTATAGATACAAAGCCTCAGTGATGAATGTGATCATACTGTAAAGCTATAAAAGTACCAATAAGTTCAATTTTTAAAAAAGAAGGAAGAGAGAAAATAACTGTAATTGTACAACAACAAAAAAAGACTGAAAGCAGTTGGATGCTTGTGCCATTGTATATTGTATTCTACTAGTGACAAGGAACACTTTCATAGAACATAAAGGAAATATTTGAAAACATATTAACAAATTAGAAAAGCTACAATAAAAAGTCTTTTTAAGGGCTGGGGCTGTAGCTCTGAGCAAAACACTTATGGGGAAGACATTCTTTTTTACACATTATTAAATAATCTGGAACCACAAGAGACCTAGGCTATCAAAACAAATTCTAAGAAACAACAACATGACAAGGGGCATCAGTATCCCCAATTTGAAACTATACTACAAGGCCACTATGACAAAAATGGAATGGTACTGGCAAAGAAACAAACTTGAGGATCAGTGGAATAGATTAGAAGATCTAGAAACAACTCCAGATACACTAAGCCACCTCATCTTTGACAAAACAGCCAAACATTCTCACTGGAGGAGAAATAGCCTCTTTAACAGATGGTACTGGAAAAACTGGGCTCTAAACTGCCAAAGACTGAAGCTAGATCTATCGCTTTCATTGTGTACTAAACTAAAATTAAAGTGGATTAAAGACCTAAATATTAACACAGAAACTCTAAACCTGCTACAAAACAGTTTAAGTAGTACTCCTGAAGACCCTGGCTTAAGGAAAGATTCTATGAATAAAACCTCCATAGCATGAGAACTAGCAGAGAAATCAACAAATGTGATCTCAATCTTATTTTAAAAAAAAACTTCTGCAAAGCAAAAGAAACCACTGGAAGACCAAAAAGGTAATCAACAACGTGGGAAAAACTCTTACCAGCTGTTTCTCAGACAAAGGTCTACTATCTAGAATATATAAAGAGCATAAAAAAATCAGTCCCCTCCTCCAATTTAAAGACCCAACCCAAAAATTGGCATCTGAGATGAACAGGTATTTTTCTGAGGAAGATGTAAAAGCAGCTAAGAAGTATATGAAGAAATGCTCAATGTCACTGGTCATTCAAGAGATGCAGATGAAAACAACCCCGAGGTTTCATCTCACTCTACAAAGAATAGCTGCTACTACAAAATTAGCCAACACAATGTTGGCAAGGTTGTGAAGAAGAAGGAACTCTTCTCCACTATTGATGGAATTGTGGATTGGTACAACCACTATAGAGATTGCTGTGGGGATTTCTCAGAAAACTAGGATTAGAGATCCCACTGGACCCTGCTATTCCCCTGCTGCAGATATACATGAGAGAACTGCAAGATTTATATCACAGTGACACATGTGCACCCATGTTTATTGCAGCTCAGTTTGTGATAGCTCAATCTTGGAAACAACCCAAATGCCCATCAACTGGAGACTGGATAAAGAAGATGTGTTTTTTTATTAAATGGAGTATTACTCTGCCATAGAGAATGACAACTTTCACTAATTTATGTTCAAAGGGATACATCTTGAGGATACACAAAAAGCTGAAGTAAATAGATTACAGTTATGTAAATGCCTTTTCTTTTCTCCAGTATGAGAACCTGTAGATGTAAATGAGTTCTAGAATGTATGATAGATTTTGTGAAATAGGGAATTTTCAAAGGGAATGTAGTAAAGTAATGAGCAGGAAGAATAAATATGATTTGGAAAGAAAAAGAAAGCACATGTATATAGTGGGTGGGGATTGTTTCATGGGTAGGGATATGGAAAAGAATGAGAATTAACTCACGTCATATACTGGTATAAATTCCCCAATGTTGAGTATGATTATAAGGTATATATAAAATGAATCAATAAAAATTCAATTAAAAATAAGATGTGATTACCAGAGCGGAGGATTGCGGCCCGCTGGCTGATCCCCACTCCACCCCAGAGCCGAGCTGAGAGGACTGAGGTCATAGACCCTGGACGCCATTACAAGCATGGAGGATTGCAGCCTGCCAGCCAGCACCCACTCTAACCCAAAGCTGCATTGTGAGGACACAGGCCCTAGAGGAGCCGGAGCCATTTCATGTGTCCCTCCACACTGGAGCCGCACTGAGAGACTAGGCAAGATAAAAAAAAAAAAAAAAAGGGAATCTAGCTTCTGTTTTGCCATCTACACCTAGATCCCTCCATTCACCTCTTGTCTCCACACCCTCTCCTATCTTTCTGTCAGAACCTATACCCAGAAGTAAAAGACTCTTAGGCTGTCCTGTCTCTTCTTCTGTACTGTTGTAAGAAGGAGTACAAAGTCTCCAGTGGTCTTACAACATACAGTTGGTACTGTTTTATAAATGCCCTTTTATCCTCTGTTACACGCTGACATATATGAGGCTCTCAAGTCTAGGTGATCTTTATGAATCTGCTAAGCCTATTTCATTCTCCTTCTGTCTCCCTATCTCCCTAATTCCCCAGTGACCTTTTATTCCCAAAGGGTCCTGGGGGTACATTTACAATCTACATGTTGTATGCAAATCACTGATTACTTCTAAATTCTGGCATATGGACATAGAGGTAATCAGGAGCTCAAAGTCTTCAGAATAGAAATTAACAAAACTTTTTATTTTATTCACTGTGTTTAATACTCATATTGGCACGATTGAATTTTGGTAAGAAAGATGATGTGATAGTTCTCTTCAAATACTTCCCATGATGTGTCAGAACTGAGAACTCTCAAGGGTCATTACAGATTCAAGGAGAACAACCCAGGAAGGTGCCACTTCCAAAGGGCCCCAGATAATAGAAAGAAAGAGACCTTCAACAAACATTGCCATATCATCAGGCAAACAATTAAACAAATAGCATTAGTAACAACAAAAGAGTAGAAATGAGAAAATATACAAAAAAAAAAAAAACAGACACAAATCACCACCACAGGGAAATTCAGAGAAAAGAGAAATAGAGAAAACTGAAACTCAAACACTAGAACTCTTTCAGATGGTAACTAAAGCAGATCTAGTAAAATGGAAATCAGACCTCATCTCTGAGATCCAAACAGATACTGTACAGAGTGAAAGACATCATTAAAGAAGAGATTAGCGAGATGATAAAATCCAAGATAGCAGAAGCAATGGAACCTTTTAAACACCTTCAAGCAGAGCTCCAGGTGATGATGAAGGAGAACAAAAGATTGCAAAGTAGGATGAATGAAGCAGAGAACCGAATCTCAGATCTAGAGGACAGCATAGTAACCAATGAACAGGAAGGACCTAATCTTCGGAAAGGGTAAGGAACCATGAGAAATCAATCCAACAGCTGCTAGATGACTCAAAGAAAAATAATATAAGACTGATTGGAGTCACTGAGGAAGCAGGAGACAGTGCAAAGACATAAAAAAAAACTACTGTCAGAGATAACGGCAGAAAACTTCACAGGAAAAGAAATGGACTGCAGATAAAAGAGGCCTATAGGACTCCAAAACACCATGACATAAAAATATCTACACCTAGACATATAAATATCAAGGTTCCAGATACACAACAAAATAATGAAATACTGAAAGCAGTGAGAAAAAGGAAGAAAATCACCTACAAAGGGAAGCCCATTAGGATCAAAGCAGACATTTCAATACAAACACTCAACGCAAGGAGAGCCTGAAGGGAAGTATATCAAGCATTGCAGGAAAATAACCTCCAACCTAGACTGTTGTATCCTGCAAAACTGTCTTTCAGAGTAGACAGGGAAATAAGATACTTCCATGAAAAAGAACACCTGAAAAGCTTCTCAAATATGAAACCTGCACTCCAAAACATTCTACAGAAAATCTTGGAATAAAAACACAGAAAATTCCATACCCATGAGACCCAGGGGAGTGAAATCACTGGGGCAAACAAGAAACTAAATAGAAAAGGGGAAAAGCAAAGAAGAAAAGAACCAAGAACAGGGAAACATGGCAGCTCTGCATATGCCCATATCAGTCATAACCATTAATGTCAATGGACTCAGTAGGTCAATTAAAAGACACAGACTAGCAGATTGGATCAAGAAGCAAGATCCTGCAATCTGCTGCATACAGGAAACACACGTAATTTAGAAGGAAACCCTTAGACTGAAAATAAAGGGTTGGAAAACGATCCTCCATGCCACAGAAAACAGCAAAAAAGCAGAAGTGGATATCTTGTATGCAGATAAAATAGATTTCAAACCCAAACTGCTTAAAAGAGATAAAGAAGGTCACTATATTCTCGTACAGGGAACTATCCAAGAGAAAGAAATAACAATCAGAAATATTTATGCACCAAACTCTAATGCATCCAACTACATAAAACAAACATTAGTGGACATGAAAAGCCAGTTAATCATGAATACAATAGTAGTAGGGGACTTCATTACTCCACTCTCACAAATTGACAGATCAACTGGGCAAAGAATCAATAAGAAAATACTTGAGCTAAATCAAACTTTTGAGCAAATGGACTTAATAGATGCTACAGAATATATCACACAAAGCCAGAGTATACCTTCTTCTCAGCTGCTCATGGATCATTCTCCAAAATAGATCACATCCTAGTTCATAGTACAGGCTTAGGTAAATGCAAAGGAATTGAAATTATCCCCTGCATACTATCAAACCATAGTGCCCTGAAACTGGAGCTGAATAGCAGAAGAAATTCCAAGATCCTCACAAACACATGGAAATTGAACAACACTCTGTTGACCAACCAATAGGCCACAAAAGAAATTAAAGGAAAAACTAAACAGCTTCCACAAATAAATTACAACCCCAGTACAACATACAGGAATTTATGGGACACAGTGAAAGCACTTCTACAAGGGAAATTCATAGCAGTGAATGCCTACACTCAGAAAATAGAGCAAACTGAAATAAACAATCTAATGATGAACCTCAGATAATTAGAAAAAGAGGAACAAGACAAACCCAAAGTTTGTACTAGGGAGGAAATTATTATGATCAGAGCAGAGATTAAAGCAATGGAGACAAAGAGAACAATACAAAGAATGAATGAATCAAAGACTTGATTCTTTGAAAGGATAAATAAAATCCACAGACCCTTAGCCAACCTTATCAAAAAAAAGGAAGGAAATCCATGCTCTAAGGAATGAAAATGGGGAAATCAGCACAGATCCAGAAAAGTCCAAAGGATAATAAACACATACTTTGCAAATTTGTACTCCGAGAAAATGGAAAATCTAGAAGAAATGGATAGATTCCTAGACACATATGAACTTCCAAAATTGAATGAAGTGGATATAATAATGTTAAACAACCTGATATCAATCTGGGAAATTGAAAAATGTAATAAAAGCCCTACCAACAAAGAAAAGCCCTGTCCCTGACAGCTTCACTGCTGAGTTCTACAAAACTTTTAAAGAAGAGTTAATACCAGTACTTCTCAATCTCTTTAATGAAATTGAAAGGGAAGCAGTACTCCCAAAATCATTCCTTGAAGCAACCATCACCTTGATTCCATAGGCAGAGAGAGATCTCACCAAAAAAGAAAACTACATGCCAGTCTCTCTAATGAACATTGATGCAAAAATCCTCAGTAAAATACTGGCAAACAGAATACAGAGTTATCATGAAAATCATTTACCTTGACCAAGTTGGATTTATCCCAGGGATGCAAGGGTGGTTCAACATACATAAATCAATGAATGTAACACACTTTATTAACAGACTCAAGGACAAAAACCATATGATCATCTCAATAGATACAGAAAAATCATTTGACAGAGTCCAACCTCTGCTCATGATCAAAACCTACAGAGAATCAGAGTAGATGGACTTTATCTCAATTTAATACAAGCTATTTATGAGAAACCAACAGCCAGCATCATACTTAATGGGCAAAAACTGGAACCTTTTACACTAAGATCAGGAATGAGACAAGGATGCCCACTGTCACCACTTATTCAATTTAGTACTGGAAACATTAGCCATAGCAATCAGGCAAGACAAAGATATAAAAGGAATAAAGATAGGAAAGGAAGAAGTCAAACTGTCATTATTTGCTGATGATGTGATACTCTATCTGGAGGATCCTAAAAACTCAACCAAAAGACTACTAGACTTAATTACCAAATTTAGTAGGGTTGCTGGATACAAGGTCAATGCTGAATAATCAACAGCCTTTGTCTACACAAACAACAGACTCACTGAAAGAGAAATTGAGGAGTCAATCCCTTTCATATCCAGAAAAATGAAATATCTAGGAATCAGTCTAACAAAGGAGGTGAAAGACCTCTACTCTGAAAAGTATAGGACTCTGAAAAATGAAATAGAAAAGGATATCAGAAAGTGAAAAGATATCCCTTGTTCCTGGGTAGGGAGAACCAACATCATCAAAATGGGTATGCTTCCACAACTACTATACAGATTCAATGCAATTCCAGTTGAAATTCGAACACTATACTTCACAGTGCTAGAGACAACCACAACATAGCAGAGGGTATTACAATCCCCAACTTAAAACTCTACTATAAAGCCACTGTGATAAAAACTGTATGGTACTGGCAAAGTAACAGACCCGAGGACCAGTGGAATAGATTAGAAGATCCAGACACAACCCTGGATACACTAAGCCACATTATCTTTGACAAAGGAGCCAAACATCCCCAATGGTAGAAAGACAGCCTCTTTAACAAAATTTGCTGGAAAAACTGGGCTTTAACCTGACAAAAGCTAAAGCTAGACCTATGTCTTTCATCATGCACAAAACTAAATTCACAATGGATTCGAGACTTAAACATTAAAACAGAGACAATAAATCTGCTAGAAAACAGGTTAGGTAAAACTCTTGGAGACATTGGCTTAGGCAGAAAGTTCATGAATAAAACTTCTTTAGCACAAGAACTAGCAGAAAGAATCAATAAATGGGATCTCATCCTACTAAAAAGCTCTGCACAACAAAAGAAATCACTGGAACCACTAAAAGACAACAAACAACAAGGGAAAAAGTCTTTACTAGCTGTTTATCAGACAAAGGGCTATTATCTACAATATACAAGGAACTTAAACAAATCAGCCTTCCCAAGTTTAAAGACCCAATTCAAAAATGGGCATCTAAAATGAACAGACACTTCTCAGAAGGAAGAAGTCAAAGCAGCCAGGAAGCATATGAAGAAATGTTCAACATCCCTGGTCATTTGAGAGATGCAATTGCAAACAACACTGAGATCCCATCTCACTCCACAAAGAATGACAGCTATTACAAAATCAACCAACAATAAATGCTGGCGAGGCTATGGGGAGAAAGGAACACTTCTCCACTGCTGGTAGGATTGTAGACTTGTGCAACCATTGTGGAGATCTGTGTGGAGATTCCTCAGAAAACCAGGACTAGACGTCCCATTCAAACCTGCTATCCCCCTGCTAGAAATATACTGAAAGAAATTTTAAAAATCACATTGGAAGGACAGATGTACACCTTGTTCATAACAGCTCAGTTCATGATAGTCCAATCTTGGAAACAACCCAATGCCCATCAACTGGAGAGAGGATAAATAAGATGTGTTTTTAGAAAATGGAGTATTATTCTGCCATAAAGAATGACAAGATTCGTTCATTTATGTGCAAATGGAGACACCTGGAGGACACACTAATAAGTGAAATAAATCGATCACAGATATGCAAATACCAGATCTTTTCTTTGATATAAGCACCTGTAGAGGTAAAGGAGCTCTAGAATGTATGATAGTTTTTGTAGAATGGGAAATATCCAAAAGGAATTTGGTGTGGGAACGTAATGAGGGGAAGGAATAAATATGATTAGGAAAAAAATAAAAGAGTATGTATATAGGGGGTGGGGAGGGGTGGGTGGGCAGGAATGTGGTAAAAATCAGAATTGACCTGTGTCACATATTGGTACAAATCCCCAATGTTGTGTGTGATTGTGAGCTGTGTATATAATGTACGAATAAAGTTTACTGAATAATGAAAAAAAGATGTGGTTTTTAATAAAGTAGAGTAGTACTCTGCCACAAAAATGATAATTTTTAGTCATTTACACTCAAATGGACATACCTGAAGGACATACTCATAAGTGAAATAAACAGGTCACAGGTGTGTAAATATTGTATCTTTTCTCTAGTATGAGAAACTGAAGATATAAATGAGTTATAGAATGCATGATAGATATTGTGAACTAGTAACTATTCAAAGGGAAATGAAGTTTAGGGGTAAGTAATGAGGGGAAGGAAAAATTTTATTGTTAAAAAAGGGGAACAAAGTTGTACATATAGGGTTGGGGATTGTAGGGTGGGTAGGGGAAGGGGAAAATGAGAATTAAGTCAGGTCGTATACAGGTACAAGTTCTCAATGTTGAGCACAATCATAATGTGAATATATATATTGTACCAATAAAAATTCAAATAAAAAATAATCACAAAACTATAGCAGTGAAGTAGATTTGAAAGGTGTAATTGAACTGATGTGCAGTGGAAGAATGTTTGGGTTTAATCTCTGAATAGAAGCTTGATATCTAATCTGAAGAAGAGACTCATCTATTACATTACATAAGTTTCTGCCCTCAGGTAACAGGGACAGATGAACAGGGTGAAGACCAGAAACCGTGGTGTCACTAGGAAGCCTGATGCAACAAGGAACCCGCCCCCCACATCTTTGGTTTTCAGTTCTTTGTGTTCTGGAAAAAAGAATTCAATCAAGACTCAGGCTGCCATGAAGAAATACAAGGGGAATTGGTTGTAAAGTAGATATGGAGAAAGGTGTATCTTCAAAAGACAGGGTGGGCAGTGCCATGAAGATATCTGCACAGAGCACAAGCTTGAGTGCCTTTTTTGTTTGTTTGTTTTGGTGGTACCAAGGATCGAACTCGGGCTCTTGTGCATCCAGGCTAGGTGCAGTACCACTTGAGCTAAATCCCCAGCCCTTGAGTGCCTTTTTGTGCATACAAAAGTTAAGCCAAGGGCTCAATGAACTAGAGTATGTGTGAAATTATTGAGATTTTATTTAGAAGCTACTTTAGAATTGCAAAATATCTCCTTATCCTTCTTAGATGCTCAGGCTTTCCTCAGGAGTTTTAATTATATAAAAAATTGATGATGGATAAGTGCTTAATTTAAACCAGATCTCAGCTCAGGGCATAGGGATTTTAAGGAAAAATCTCTTTTCTGGTATCACTGGGTTATTGACTGGCAGGCAAGAAGGCTATAAGCCTTGTTCGGGAGTCAGCCAGGATTGCATATTATAACCTTAAAATGTCATTAAGCCCTATGGTATCACTTTTGGTCTGAATGCCAAAAAATGATTATAAGTGTATTGTACATTGAAGTTTTGTTTCTTTACTTAATTGGCAACATATGCTATTTTGGACATTCCCTTTCTCTGTCCCTGAAGCCCATTAGTATTTAACCACCTTCCTACCAACGACATATCCAAAGCAATTCTATGGAGGCCATTGCCTCTGAGGTCTACTGCAAGTCCTCTACTAGAGGCCCACAGTCAGCTTTGCATTAATAACCAATCATTCTCCTTCTAGCTATAGTCTGAACCATTTCTTTATGCAACTTTAATTTTTCCCAAGTGAAGAATTTAAGATGTTTCAGAGGATTGGCAGTATTCCAGCAATTCCTCATTTAAATCATGTGTATAAAAAATATCTGACACAACTCATTTGTCCTGAAACTTCTTTTTCTCTTCTACTGAATGTCTTTAAGCAGGTTATTTCAAATTAGAGATTGATGTGAAGCATGTTATCGGATTGTATGAGTGTATGGGGAAGATACAGCTAACAAGTTCAGACATTTATGACTCTCTGTCTTAGCTTTTCTCATCCAAGAGACAAAATATCTGACACCTAAAATTAAAGGATAAAAGGTTTATTTTTCCTCACAATTTGCAGTGTTTTCAATCCATAATTGCCTGGCTCCAAGGCAAGCTGGCATGGCAAAAGAGAAACCATTCATGGTAGGCAAAAGCTGCCAAGCAGCAAGCAACAACAGCAGCCCCCTTTCTGTCTGTTACAATTTATCCAGGCTAGCAGAGTGGGTAGCAGTTGCACCCTTAATCTTAGCATCAAACCATGAATTAATCCCAGGATCATATTCTTGACCCCAACATCTCACAACCAAGATCAAACCACCTCTACAACGCCCCAACGACAGCCACATAAGGCTTTAGGTGGACATCTAGACACAAGCCATGACACTCTTCAAATATATTTGTTATTATATTGACCATAAGACAATCTTATGGGACTATCCTCGGTAATTAATGTAAAAAGTTTTTGTTTAACAAGTCAATAGGTTTACCTGTCTGCAACTTTTGAGTTGTGATACTTCAAACCTAGGCTTCATTGATTGCTATTATAATTTTTCTCTATTTAAATTTCACAAACTATAATTGAGAGATATAACACAGGAGAGAGAGAGAGATGTTCAGATGAGTAATGATTAAAAGTGAAAAATACCAGTGAAGATCACGAGACTTGAAGTTGACCATTATTTGTCAATGTTTAGCCATTGTATTCCTATACATTTATATTTTAAATTCAGGTATTCACCTCTATGCCATCTCTAGTCAAATACTTTCACCCGTGCACATAGAACACTCTTAATTTTTATGTAATTATGGAAAGAATGATGGGATGCCAGTGTAGGCCATGTTAATGAAGCATCATTAGCTTAAAGAAAGATCCATATTATTAGCTTGATATTTTTTTTTGAGACAGGGTCTCACTTTGCAGTTCAGGCTGGCCCTGAGCTCACTATGTAGCCCAGGCAAGCCTCGAACTCAGCAATCCTCCTCTCTCTGCCTCCCAAGTGCTGGGATTACAGGCGTGAGCCACCAAGCCCAGCACTAGCTTGATATATTTGAAAAATATTCGTTCTTTTTTAACGTATTTTGGCAACATCAAAATAATTGATAAACTCATTTTGAATTTTATATGTAAATAAATAATAATACAATATTTAAGTAACTCTGCCAGGCAATGCTTAGTCAAATTCAAGCGTATGAGGAAGTAATACAAGTGCATTTATCAAGGATGTGGTTCTACAGCTTGTATTAACTCAGTATTCTCCATCTACTCACCTCAGTGTCAAACTTCAGGAAACCAACTTCTGACATCTTAGAAGCCTCTTCCCAGCCCACAAACCATTTTGCAATATAGGGAAACAAATGGCCTCCCTGGGGCACCAAATATTTTCCCCAAGGGTCACATTTTGCTGACTGGCCACTGTGCTTGTTTGCAGTCATTGAGACACATTAGGTGACTGTGCTGTCAAGGACCTTTGGGGAAGAATTTTAGTCTGCCTTCCAGCCATGTGACCCAGGGATTCAGTCACAGGCTCCTAATGTTGATCATATGACGAATCAGGAAGCCAGACTGTTAAAAGCCTTGCAGAAGTCTATTTAGAAGACTGAGCCAAAAAGGAGAGAGATGAGCAGAGAAAGCTCCCACCTACTTCTCCCCTGCCACTCACAGCTCCCCCGGGTGCTCGGGAGGCAGCCCTCAGTCACTTAAGACTGTCGTGATGAGGGAGATACTCATGGTGTTTGACTTTATTACAGCCAAGCCAAATCAAATGCACAGGCACTGCTTCCTTAGATGTCTATATTTCACTTAAACTGGGATAAAGCAAAGAAACTGGAATATTGTCTCATCATGCATTCTAAATCAGGCCGGGTAGAAAATAATGGGGAGTTAATCAGATCACTGAAACTCTAATTCACTTGGTATTGATCGGGCAGATTCCTAATGGGATGGCAGACCAATTTCAAATTACAGTAAGCTGACTTGTCCTGGAATACCAATGACCGGGCTGGAGGCTGAGCCAAGGGGACCGAGGCTCTGCTCTCAGATGCTGCTGCCCAGCTGGCAGGGGGGAATGTATAATCCGATGCGGCATTTAGCTAATTAATAGCAGATTGATGAAAGGTTCAGTTTTGAAAGCAGCCATCTCCCTTGAATAAACGTGGGACCAGAGCCCCGTGGGAATGGCTGGTCAGGTCCTTGGAAGGTAGGTATACAATGAAAGCTAATGGAAAGTAATGCAATTAACTCAGGCTTTTAATTATATTAATCAGTGACTTCATAGGAGCCCACGGCAGGCAGAATTCACTCCTCAACTCAGCCAGCTCTGTTTCTGATTCATGTCCCAACCGCATGGAAACTGCAAATGAGACTGGTACAGTCACACCTGCAGGAGTGAGTTCCCCCATGGCCAGCGTTTCCAGTAGAGAAGAATAAGGAGAACGGGGAGCAGAGGAGAGGGGAAGGGGTGCAATAGGTGGAGCCACTTTTTCAAGCAGAGAACTGCATTTGTTAAGATAGGCTCTTCCTTTGTGTTTCTCCCATGGTAAATCATTTGACTGGAGTGTGATCGAGGCCTTATGCATTTACATGCAGTGATCATGGCTGAAAACCCCTTTGATTCATTTTTTACACTTTAGAAATAACTCATTAAACCATCAGGTTGAACATTGAAATGAATGAATTTGTTCTCACTAACAGTAATTTCTTGACCTCAGTTCCTTCTTTGATCTTCTTTCCCTCTTCTTGTGTATGTCCATGTGCTGTGCGTGGATGTGTGCCATGTGTATGTCTGTGTGTGTGTGTGTGTGTGTGTGTGTGTGTGTTTCTGTATGGTGGAACCCTCTCTCCGCAGGCAGACACAAACAGATAGGACCAGAGCACAGCCCCAGGAAGCCACACACAGCATACCCACAGAGGAACAGACTGCCCCCTCCTTACAAAGAGGACAGTCTTTGTTTTCCACGCAGGGCTCTTTCTGCCAAAACGAACACTTACTATTTTAAGGAGGTTTCCAAGTATTAATTGGACATATTAATGTCCTATAAAAGACAGTACTATGGCACAGGACATCAATGAACTTTACAAGTCCATGTATCTAGTCAGGCAGGGACACAGTACCTCAGCCCACTGCAAGTGCCAGGTCCCCACAGGTGCTGGGCGGTGGACTGAGGTATGGCATGAGTGGGGAGAGTGGATTCTAGGACTGCTGCTAAGGGTCACAGACAAGACTTGGCACGCTTTAAGTCAACCTGAGGACAAATCAGACACATCACCCATGCTGGTGCCACATTACCTCATTTGATTCTTAACTTTGATATAGATGTCACAGATGAACTTATTCCTAAAAATAAAACACAGCCTAAATTAGTCACAGTTCCCTGAAGAAAAAGAGAAGAAAACTCAGGTATATAAATAGTGTGTGTTATTCACTGGTTTTAAATAAAACCATGAGTGTACCCAAGAACATAAGTATTCCTGTCTGTCCCCAGGAACTAGTCTGGCCCACAGGAAGAATTAATTTAGCATTTATTGAATGAATATACTGGATAAGTAAGATATCAGTATACAGTTATATTACATAAAAAGTAGAATTTAAAAGTGATATGTACCCAGAAAATACAGCTGTAAAAGAATTTTTTGAACAGAGTAAAGAATAGAATAAGCCAAGAAGATTGCCAAAATGTGGGGCTCTTTAAATGTTAATTTTTAGTTAAATAGGATCAACATAATCATTAATTTTTTGCCTATTAAATGTATACATTTTAAATTACAAATGATATAGAAATGTTGCATATAGGTAATAAAATCTAAGAAACTATGACATGGCTGTACAATTAAGCAATATTTTTAACAGCTAAAAAAATAACAACCACCTAAATAATCAATTGAAGTATAAACTGTAATCAATAAAACTGAATAATTAGCAAAGAAGTAACAGAATTAGGTTTACATTATAAAACACAGATGATATTGAAAATAGAGTTGATTTTTAAAAGCCCATAAATGATGTATAGTATGCTAAATTATTGATCTCTAAAATTATTTCATATTCACAAAGAATACAGAGAACAGTATAACAGATACCTATGGGCCACTGTACTATCTCAAAA
Organism: Thryonomys swinderianus; assembly: GCA_004025085.1. Lineage (NCBI taxonomy): Eukaryota > Metazoa > Chordata > Mammalia > Rodentia > Thryonomyidae > Thryonomys > Thryonomys swinderianus. Next base: position 32,182 of record PVIC010006145.1, on the reverse strand, counting down.
CATCAACATTTTGGCATATTTAAAAAAGTATTTAGCAAGCATGGTGGTGCACACCTGTAATCCCAGAATTCCAGAAGGCTGAGGGAGGGGGATCACAAGTTCAAGCCCAGCCTGGGCAACTTAGCAAGATCCTGCCTCAAAGTGAAAGACAGAAAAAGGACTGAGGATACAACTCAGCCTTAAGACCTTGAGTTAGATTGCCAGTACTGAAAAAAAATTAATGTCCATATTTGGAAACACTGTATGAACATGTATATTCTATACTGTAAATAAGTGTTATTCATTAAATATACTCTAAGTAAATTATACCTTTATATACATGAAATATACAACATGCAAAAAAAGCAATTTAATAAAAATGCACATCCAATATTTTACAACAAACTAAACATTTTTGTTTTGAATTTCAGGTTGTACATCATGAAAATACTATTTCCTCTCCACATCTTTTTTTTGGGGGGGTACTGGGGATTGAACTAGGGCCCTTGTGCTTCCAAGATAGGTGTGGTACCACTTGAGCTAAGTTCCCAGCCCTCCACATCATTTTTTATCATGAATTAGAAAAGATGAGGAAGTTAAGGCTTCAGTCCTTTGTGCATGCCTGCACTCTTTCTTCTAAACCTCCTGTATCGGTCAAAGTAGGCAGGGACCTCAAAGGACGTGATCATGGGAGACCCAGGTGGGTGCACAGGTGACAAAACTAAGGTCCTTCTCTTCTGCCAAGTATGTGGCAGCAGGATCCCTTGGTCTCCAGGCTTTGGACTTGACTGGGCTGCACAGAGAAGAGAGGAACTATCCTGGGCAGCATATAAAATACACAATATTGCTAACATATGTGAGTAACAAACTCCTTTTCAAATTACTATTATGACATTTCTCTTATTATCAGCAAACCTGTATATGCAGTTCTAACAAACACGAGTAAAACTATTGGTACGTCTGTGTTCTTCCTTTACTACAATGGCTGAGAAACAGTATCATTGCATGAAATTATTGTACAAAATAACACAGTCATCCCAAGTTTGACCATTAAACAAGAAGACTTGCATGTCTGCTAACATTAAACACTTCTCTTCACAGGCACATGTAGGGGGTAGAAACACTATCAAGGGCACTGGTGTTCACAAATCTCACAGACAAGGTGGCACCTGATGCATGTGGGCATCCCTGAATGCCTGTGAGGGGTGGATGCAGGGGACAGAGTAGGCCCTGCACCTTGCCCTTCCCTCCTTCTGCCCACTCAAGCCATGCCAGAGCACTGTGCTGTGGAGGGACAAAGAGCTCTGCTAAAACTCGCCTGACACCATGATGACTGTAGGACCTTCCTGAGCCATCTGACCAGCTCTACAGGGCCATCCTGCGTACAGCTGCATGTAGCTGGCTGGTCAGTTTGACACGCCAGCCCTAGGATAGTAGCGATAAACTAACTCTCCGGGTGGTTCCTGGGCATCAAATTTCCCCACTTTAAAGTCTGAGAAACACAGAACTAAATTATTCAATGTTTTCAGGAATTTTTCCAAGGTCCCTATGAACTGGTGAAGTATGAAGTGAGCAAGGCAATGTTTTGGTTTAAAATATTAAAAAGAATACCAAATTCAGCAACCTGGGATGAAAAAAAAATGTGAGGCCAGAAGGAAGGTCACGAGACTAACTTTAGGAACACACAGCCAACCCAAGGATGACACTCAGACCTTCGCTTACAATACTAGATGAGGAAATCTGTTTATCTGAAAGTGCGGTTGGCCTTACTAACAATCAAAGGGTGCTGATCACAACCTCAAGACATGTGGGTTGGCCCTAGCCCACACCATGCAGTCACACTGTGTGCACAGGTGATTTTTCAGACAAGGTCAACCAGAGGAAAAGGCCACCATGTGAGCTTGGTGGACAGAGTTTTGGGATTAGGGTGGATATTGTGAAACCTGGAAGAACAACTCTCAACATAAGACACACAAAGGATCAAGGGCTCTGCTTAGCGCTCAGCTGGGGACTCTCTGAGAAGCACAAGGGTAGTAGCGAGGGGTACAAAACTGGCAGGAGCACCAGGTGCCAATCCCACAAGGGCCTTTTCCACAGGCAGAGGCAGAAAAAGCAAGATGCAGATTTGAAAGCAGTGATCCCCCACCTCTGCCAGACTATGACTGAAGCAGCTTGATCTCACACTTGAAGCAGCTTGATCAACTGCCAGATGCAGAGACTGAAGGACCCAGATGCTCTGTGGCTGCATCAAAAAATCAACCATAGGACCACAGTCCAGGAGCACTTGTGGGATCAGGTATTACTGTGCCTTGTCCACGTTTGTCCCTTTGTACCTCTAGGTGATTCCTTCACAGTGATGCAAGGCAAAACCCTAAAATGAAAAGACCAGTGTGTTCACTTGGAACATTGAAGGAGAAAGAAGAGAAATTCCAGCTCAGCGACAATTGTAAATGTGTTTTGTAACTGTAACTATTAGAGCTGAAGGAAGAGTCAAGAGTGACTGTCCCAGAGACCTGGCAACTCCAAGGCATCCAACTCATTATTTCAAAATCCTGCCTGAGAAAAGGAACATGCAGTTATACACACACCCTGAGATTCCCTGTAGTATCTCTGTAATGGGGTAAAGATAGAAAACAGGGTAAAAGAAGAAATTACTGTACCACTCTGATCTTTCTCTCATGTTAGCCAATGACTCGAACTTCTAGTAAGATAAAGCCTCAGCTACTGTGGGCTTTCTTGGTCAGTAGGTAGGGCTCAGCATCACACCCTAAAAGAAAAGGGATCACACAAGTTTTCTTTTTATCATCTTTCCTGAGAAAGACAAAAGACAGAACGGTTGCAGTCAGGCAGTCATGTGCTTTTATGAACAGAATTGTCTTCTTACTTAGTTAAAAACATTTCTCTTCACTTGACTGGCTTTGGCTTTATCCTTTTCCATTCTTCATTTTCAGGGGAACTCACGACGCACTTCTTCACATCCCTCTGATCAATACCATCTTTCAGTGGGCTTACTGGGAGCTGCCGCCACCAGCAATTTCCTGAACCTGTTCTTTAGGTCAGGGCTGCCTTCAAAACAAATTCTTTTAAAACACTTAAATATTTACTAGTAGGAACATGGTTTTTACACAGTGGTGGCAAAGGGTCTGAGAAGGTTCCCCTCTACAAGCAATAATTATATCATCCATCTGTGAGATTGATTTCACCAAAACAATTTTTTTTTTGAGACAGGGTCTCACTTTGTAATTCAGGCTGGCCCTGAGCTCACTTCATAGCCCAGGCAAACCTCAAACTCAGCAATCCTCCTGCCTCTGCCTCTCGAGTGCTGGGATAACAGGCATGAGCCACCACACCCAGCATTGTAGTATGTGGTACTGATTGCTGGTGGGCGTGAGTCATCATGCCCGGCATTGTTGTATGTAGTTACTGGGGATTGAACCAGGGACCTTGCACTTCCTAGGCAGGCACCAGAACCAATGAGCTAAATCTCCACCTCAACAATATTCTATTTTTCAATACACCATCGGGTCATAACTTTCTAAATGTTTCCTATGAGTAACATTTTTAAAGATTTAATTTTCTACTATATTTATTCTTCAAGCTATAGTCAGTCCTAAATTATAATTTGAATACTTTTAAATTTCTTTCTACTTTTTGATTACATTGCTAATGTATAATATTATGATCGTTTTACACATACAGCTTAGCACACTTTGGAAATCATAGGGAACTGATGTGAGCCCCACTAGAGTGAAGATATGGACCCTTTCCCTCAACCTTCAACTTTCCTGGTGACCTCTACAGTCAACCCCAAGTCCCACCTCACCTGTACTCCTGGGTTACTATTAATCTCCTTTCATTCAAAGTAATTTTAATTGCTTTGGGTTTAATTTACAGGACTTTTTACAATCCAAAAGAAAATATTAGAAGTCTTTTTGCTATCCTTGGTCATCCTAACCAGTTATGTGCTAAGTACTTAGAGCTACCCATCTTTTGCAACATTTCCATTGAATCAGTCAATAACCACCTTTGGGTCCACAGAGTCAGGATGTACAGCCCAACTCACTCCCAGAAGGTAAAGTCCTGCTGGTTGATGGACTTAACCATTTTCATCAGTTTCATGTGCCAAATATAAAACAGGAATGTCTGTTCCCCTTCATGTCTAGAACACCATCAAGATTGAACTGAGTCAAATCACAAAGGCAAATAGGATGGTCATTTCCAAATCTGCTTTGTGATTTAACAAAAAACTGCTTCATACATGGTTGACAGCAGGTCAGGCTGTATCCACCATAAAAGTCACAACATGGAGCTGCTACAAGTATTCACTGCCCTAATGAAAATCCTCTTTCTTTCTTCCCATCACAGAGCTGTGACAAGGATCATGATGAGCCCAGGAACGGGAAACAAGCTGCTTGGCCTTCTAGGCAGTGGGCCCAGAGACAGCGGGCTTTCCAGGGAGCCCAGGACAAGAGAAGGCATCACTTCCTGAGTGTTCCAACTGTGATTGCTCTTTAGCACTTGTGGGGTGGAGACAGATGGACCAGAAGATTCCTAGTCCCCCAACCATGTGCCAGGGAATTTGGGGATTCTGCAGGAGACCTGCTAAACCAGCACAAGGGCATAGGGCCGAAAGTCACCCTGTGCTCCAGAGAAAGTGACTGAGTGTGATCCTGGGGACCCAGTGATGGGACAGAGCACAGATAGTGCTGCGAGGAAGAGGGCAGGGGAAGCAGGTGTCCACAGGATGTGGCAGAAGAACTTGGGGTGAAATGGGAAACACTTAAGGGGCCTCTTTCCAGAAATCTCCAGGAGAACCACACCTGTTAGTGGTCCTGTCCATCCCCATAACACCACCCTGTATGATGATTCACCTTCCCTCAGGTGTGGCAGACATCTGGGGCAAAATCGCAGCAGCAAGAGACCAGAGCCATCCTGGCAGTGGCCAAGGTAACACAGTCATACAGCACTTGTGTTCTTCACCCCCACACCAGTCTTCAAGGTCCTTCTACTGCAACATTATCCTCACGCAGGCAGCCCTCCCAAGACCCTTCACCAGGGCTCTAAGGAGGACTGGGGACTCCCAGTAGATGGAACTCAGCACCTAGCGGTGGCAAAACATCTATCTGTGCAGGATGTGTGCTTGGTGAGTATTTTTCTTTCCTTACTGAGGCTGTACTTGTGTTTTAGGTATGCGGCCTATGAAGTCCTATTTTCCTTTAAATGAATCCTCATCTTTCAAAGGCCCATGAGGGACACATTTTTTTTTAGAAGTCAACAAATTCAGAAATTCCCCATTTCCCACTATTTACCTTTGTTCCAGTGTCACTGTTCTCTGAAACCTTTGATCTTCTTTCTTTGTAAATCTGATCAGACTGATAAAATGACAGGAGCATGTAGTACAGGAATAGCTTAGCTAGTTTTGTGCGTAGGATAAGGGATGTGTGCCCACTATATTCCAGTGTGTGTTATAGTTTTTTTTTAAAGAACAACTTTATGTTGGATACAATCCTCTATATAGCACCGTATGTAACAACTGACAGAGTCTGAATTTCCTATTTTCAGAAAAAGACACTAGCAATCATTCATTCTTCTCTTTAAAATATGATTGTCTTGAATTTGAAGTCGGACTTCCAGACCATTTTAACATATCATATAATATACTATTATCCTTAGCTTAGTTTGACATTTCAAAAAGTAATAGGGCACTTAAGATATTCTTAATAAGCATCTCATTTAATAAGATTTATGTTGAGGCTTGGGCAGCTTTGCGGTTACTTATTGTACCTGAAGTCATGACGGCACCAGATCTAGGGCAGAATAATCACCAGCCGAGCACCACAACTTAAAAGTGATCAGGACTGATGCATAAACAGTGTATCACACAACCAGAGCTCAAGGTCAAAAATGTGTGCACACATGCCCTTGTTCTCCCATCTACTCACTGTAGGAGCCAAAGTCTTAGATTTCTGATCCATAAATGGGAAAGGTACCACTTCCCATGGATGCGCACATGCACACACATACACACACACACACACACCCATGAGAATCAAATAGCCTACTTAATATCCTTACTGCAGTGAGTAGCACTTGGTACATACTTAGTATTGGGTAGCTATTAATTTTAATACTATATCCCTTAAAAGTATAATATATACAGAGTATCCCTAGAAACAAACAGGTTAAACAACCTTCTAATCCTTGCAAGTGGTAAAGCAAATATAAATAGCTGGCCATGCCCTGATGGAAGCCACCAAAGAAAAGACTGAACAAAACTACAGAGTTCTTCATGTGAGCTGGACCCATAGAAGAGTTATAGTTAAGCTGGTACTCTGTGAAGGAAGCACTACATCAATGTCCACAACTTTTGCCCTATAAACCCCTTGCTTTTAGTGGGGAAGCAAGCATTTTCAAACTTCAGTGTTTCCATTGCAGTTGCCAAAATAAGGCAGATCAGTATCCCTTAACCAATTCTTACCTGAATTCTAATAAAGGGAATATAATTGCACTGACCCTCCTGTTGAGTATACTAACTCTGGGGAATATTTAAAAAACATAAAGGTGGATAAGAAATAGCTTGCTTCAAAGTACTTAGTAATATTTGAATAAGAGTTACCTTGATTAATATGTGGCATCATATTTTAAGCGCACTCAAAGCAACATCCAATTCTGACCCAGCCACACAACTGAGGGTGGGAAAGTGACCAGTTACAGTCACGCCTCCACATTTCTGCACTCAGCACCATAAGACCAACCCTCCACAGGTCTAATATATAGAAGAGAAAATGTTGCCTTTGCCCCAGACAGACATCATTTGACAACAAATACAGCATAAGCACAACTCAGAGAGCATTACATTGTATTAGGCATTATAAGTAATCTGGAGATGATTCAAAGTATACAGAGCACTGTGTGGGTTTATATGCAAACTCTACTTCACTTTAGATAAGAGACTGCTCCTCCTTTTCTGCTCCCTCATTTTTCTAGGAATTGTATCTTACAGGAGCTATTTCTCAAGATTTTATCTCTTTGGATTTCATAATACTCTGAACCATTCCAAATCTATAGCTGTTGTAGAAAACAAGGATTATGCTGAGGCAAAAATTAAGATTTGGGGCTGGACGTGGTGGCTCATGCCTGTAATCCCAGCACTCGGGAGGCAGAGATAGGAGGATTGCTGAGTTTGAGGCCTGCCTGGATTACATAGTGAGCTCAGGGCCAGCCTGAACTACAAAGCGAGACCCTGTCTCAAAAAAAAAAAAATTAAGACTTGGGAACAAGTCAGCTGTGATAGGATCAAACTCTTACTCTCAGTTCTATCACTACGGTTCATGTCTCTTGGGACAGTCTTTCAATTTGCTCCCCTCCAACATGTCTGAGTAAACTATTACAATATAATTTTCCTTTGGCCAATGATGCCACCTCCAAAAATGTGCTGCCTGGGGCAGACCACCCACCTCCTCAACCCCCACTGCTTATTGCTTTGAATTGTGGTGTTTGTTCACAATAGAGTGCTACTCTGTCATAAAGAAGGATACACTTGATTCCTTTGTAGGAAGATGAGTGAACCTTGAGACTATAATATTAAATGAAATAAACCAGACACACAAGCTTAAATATCACATAGTTTCTCTTATATGAATAAATATAAATAAAGAGCAAATAAAAGATAATGAAAAAAATAGATCTTTTGCAAAGGGGAAGGGAACCAAGAGATGGAAGGGAGGAAAAAGAGATTTAAAAAGAATCAAGATGTGCTATGTTCATGTACAAATGCCTCACAAAGAATGTAATTATGATGTACTGCAAAGGTATACTGAAAATAAATAGAAACTGAAAAAATTGTAGTATTGACTCTTTATATGTTCTTCATTTCCCTATGTCTTTAGTATTTACTAATCCTAATTTTGAAGCCAAGACTATTTCACCTAAGTTAGATATAGCTTAATACCACCTGGGTAGTATTTTAATGAGTCTTAACCCGAAGGTGTAAGGGAACTTCATGAAAAAGACAGATTCAATCCAAAGGTCAGCACCCTGAGAAGATCAAACAGGTTCAGCCCAGGGCTATTTGGCAGAAACACTGTGCCTGAAATTCTTCCTGCTAAAGCCATGAGAGGGTAACTGCTAAAGCCATGAGAGGGTTCTGGGTTGAGTTCTACTAAGAAATCTATTACTTTACATGCAAAATTTAACAAGCTCTAGAAAACTTATTTGCTAATGCCCACTGTTAATTCCCACTTATTATGGTTTCTATCTAGATGTCCCCCAAGAGTTTCAGACATTCCCAAGCACTCTTTTGGAAGGTGAGTGGATTATGGGACTTTGATCTGACTTGCTGTTGGAGGTGGGGCAAGTAGGAAGATACATTCACTGTAGGCATGGTCTGTCTGACTAGGTCTGTCTTCCTCCCTAAGGTTCACTTTTCTCTCTGAGCTTTCTGGCTGCAGGAGGTGAGCAGCTTCCCTCTGTGGAGGCCTTCCACAGTCACCAAAGCTGAGCAAACATCAGCAAAATCTCTCCTTTACGTTTGGGGTGTCAAGTATTGTGGCTCCATAATGAGAAAGTGAGAAGACATCACTCCCGAATCAGTTTCCTCTTTCTGTTAACACTGTTAGGAGGTTCCTCTGATATTGTTTCTCCATTTGTAAAATTGCAGTGTCCATCCTTGGCCTATTTCTTGGGATTTATCTTATATAAAAGTTGGGCCATAATCTGCACTCTTTTAACTATATCTATCCATCAGGTAGAGATAGGAGTTCAAAGCTTGCCTGGGCTACATAGTGAGCTCAGGGCCAGCCTAAACTACAAAGTGAGACCCTGTCTCAAAAAGAAAAAAAAATTACTTTCAAATTTGTTTACTTGTTCTTGAAAAATTAGAATTAATTTGCTTTTTACCCACCACTTTAAAACACCCTACATACTTAATGATAAAGTCTTTCAAGATGGGTCCATCTTACCTGCATGCCAACCATCTTCTCATTCATCCAAAACACATTTAAATTTTCAAAATATCTCTGTATTTTTGCTTTTTTGAGTCATGTGGATCTCTTACTAATAAATCAACAGGATAATATTAGCTATCATTAGTAAGAATCATCTCTTGGGCTCTGGAAAGGGAACAGTGTCTTAAAAACTATAAATACTACACAGCATTGTTTTGTCATCATTATAATTAAATTAGCCTTCATATCTGTGCTTATAATGTCATGTAAAACATACAAAGGAAGTCAGCTCTACTCCATAAGCAAAGAGAATAACTTGATATATTAAAAGAGAGTGGGGAGGAAAGAGGAAGTTCCTTTGTCCCTCAGAACCTTAAGAGCTACATTATGCTCAAGGTACTCAGACACAACACACAGACAGTATTGATTTCCAGAATTTCTCTCTGGAATGCCAAAAATAATAAACAAAAAATAAATCAAAAGCAACAGGCTCTTTCCATTATGTATTAAATATCCTCCCCATGAAGTTAGGACAAATAGAGATGTACATAGAGAGCAATGGGAACATAAATCTCAGGTTGTAGTAATCGATTTCTGCCTTGTTCCTTTATTTCTAGTAAATAATGATCTTCAGATCTTTCATGGGTTGCTCCACAGCAAATGTCAGCTCCAGGCACCCTGCGAGTGCTTCAATGAGGACAGAACCATCAATGCTGCCTTCTCTCCTTTGCTATAATGAGGTAGAGACAACATATCTGCTCAATAAAACATTTTACATTGTTCTGTGTCAAACCAAAAAGGAAATTTCTCTAGAAAATGTGGGCCATGCATATTTCTATTACATTACTAGAAATGAAAATAAAATACTAATATTGCTAAACAGAAAACCAACAAGAAATTCACTATATCTAATTAGATATGATTTTGAGCCCAGGTCGAAATTTTGCAGCATATCAGATTAAATGGGAAATAATTTAATCTTCTTAGATAGGTGAATTCAGTAAGCAAAGGCCACCACTGCAATTTCATATAGACCTCCCTATCCCTTCTCACTGCTCATTTCTCAGCAAAATTCATAAGATGATTCATGATCAAAGCAAATCATTAGATTCTAGAGCACACAGGACGATGTCAATATATTTATAAGATAAACAATTGAAGCTGAATTCTGAGTCTGGCAGCTAATTATCTATATGCCTTAAAAAATGCACCCTTTCTATATAATTGGGTAGCAGGGAGGTGTATATGGAAAGCAATAGATAACTGTCAAGCATCTATTTAAAGCCTGCGATTTAGGGATCTTAGTTTCAAAGGAAGATACATTCTGAGATGTGAAGAGAAGATTCCAAGAGGGAAGTGGAAAATAAAACATGGAACAAGGTTCATGGATTGGCCCAGAGTAAAGTCGGACAGTGCAATCACAGATCTAACCTGAGCCTTTCTTGTTCTTTGATGAATGCTAGTGCTGTTATTATCGCTGCCTGTGGTGATTTCCCAAGTCTCTCACAGAGTTAGCATACATACCCTCGGTAGAAAGCACCATACATCTTAACAACCCCAATTACTCTAGGGGACACAAAGAGCTCCAGCCTAAGTCAGCCTCCCGCTTCAGGGTGTGCACCTCTTCTAAAGGGCCATGTTTCTCTTTCACAGAGATGTGGGGCTCGAGTTTCCATAGGACCTTGTAGGCGGATGTCAAAACTGAAATAAATGCTGAATGAATATTATAGAGAAATCAATTGTGTCAACCACAGATTTTCTGGGTCAGTAGGTTGGATAGAATGGAAGTAGTGACAGATGCCTGAGATGATGACTCCTGTAGACACCAATCGAGCCAGTCAGAAGTATTGTGTTTAAAAGTAACTGATACCCTATATCCAAAGAGGTGAGAAGAAACTGCATGCTTCGTGGGACACATTAAATCTGTGATCCCATCACTGAAGCACACTTTACATTCCTCCATCATTCTTCTCACTGCCAGATTTCACCTGTCACCCAGGGAAATAGAGCCGAAGAGTTTACTAAAGCCTATGACCTCAGTTATATATGAATACATTGTGGCAGTTCTTAGATGGTGGTTTATTTTCCTTTTAATAAAATTTTGATATCAGTGCCCCACACCCCCACTTTGACCCAACAGTCATGTGAAGAGATGCCTCCGATGACAATTCAATTTTCTTTTTCAAGAATTTGCAAATGTAGGCAAAGCCAACTGGGAATGATGTATCTTTTATGCAACTTTTACATTAAGATGAAGTGAGCTCTATTGGATTAGTATTGCAGAGGCAAAAGGGGTAAAAACTAAAAATGACATGTTAGCTAATCATTACTTTGACAATAATTGTCACGAACAGGATCTCTGTATAGATTTTGGATGTAGCCCTAAGCAAAAAAAAAAAAAAAAAAATCAGATGCTATATTGGCCTGAGCTAAAAGGATTTTTAAAAATTTAATCTTTAAGAGAAGCTCCTGAGATACAGGCTAAAAGAGTTTATAAAGGTCATAAAAAAATTAACTTATCTTGCTGACTGAAGCTTTTTTAATGCACTCTAAGTTACAAAGGAATCGCATCTGGAGCCTTTAGGCCAATGGTCTACTATATTTTTCTCTCATTAGTAAGGACAGCAAAAATCTGCATTTGGATTTTTACCACCCTAATCATCTCTGATTCATTAGTCTTGTGACTGAAGAGGAGGGAGAGCCCAGACGGTGGTGGAGGAGGATTCTGGGCTTATCTGCTTGCTCACCCTGTAATTCAGCAGGCAACCGCCCACTTCTGGGGCTGAAAGGTACCAAGGAGTCAGGGTGAGCCTGCCAAGCCCCACTGGAAGAAAAAGTGGGGCAGGGCTCACAGACATCTCTGTGGTGACCAGAAGGTCACACCTGGGAGAGGTAGAGCCAGAAAAAAAGAATTTTTGCCTTGCAAAACATGGACTTCCTTGGCCAGAAATTGAGAATCATACATTGACCCTACTGTACTCGTGGAGTCATAAGGAACAGATGAAATAACATATGTTAAAACATTTTCTTGTGATCAAATGACACAAATTGCGATTAAATCTTGTGATTAAATGTTGGCCACTATTTTCATCATATTGACCACCATGAGCTTCGGAAGTAGGCAATTTCAGGCAGTAAGAAAGAAGATAACTACCAACAGTCTGGGAGCTAATTTGCAGATTTTTATCAAAGTTCTTTCAAAATATGAGCCTAGGCTTTGGCTCGGCAATTCTATTACTCTTCAGGGAGTAAAAAGAGTGAGAAGAATTATGGACAAGTCCACCAAAACTTGTTTACAGAAACAGAAATACTAGAAATAATTTAAATGTGCATCATTTGGCAAAATAAAGTTTAAATAAAATACTATGCAGAATTGACTGATTTTCTAAATTTTTTTGACAAACAGAGAAAGCACATCTTACCTGGTATCATTAGTAGGTATACTGAGTGGGTTATGAAACACCAAAGACAGTATATCTCCATTTCCATAAAAAGGGAAAATGAAAAAAACCACAGGGAGATTAGAACTGTACAAAAATATTAATAATCACTGTCACTAGTTAAGGGTTATGGAAGATTTCACATTCTTCCTGGCAGCACCCATTACCTGATTTGTTTTATAATTATTTTATAATATAAGCTACTACCAATATAAATTATTTTTAGAAACAAACAGGGCTCTAGAGTTCATGCCATGAAAATCTACATTAGTTGGCATTAATCTACATTAATTGGCTTATTGAAAGCATTAACACATGGCTATGCCCTGAAGACACATGTATGAATATAGCTGTACCTTCATTTAAATTAACCCAATTGACACAGGGTTTTCTAAAGTCAGGGACCCTACCTTCTCTTTCACTTCCTCACCATTAGTAGTGCCAGGTGTGCAGCAGATACTTAATAAACATTTCTTAAATGGATGGATACTAATCATTTCATAAGCATCATGACTTTAAGAATCTTTTAAATAAGAAAGAAGCCTGATACAATTGCACAGCATTCAGTTTTTAAAAATCCATCCACATGCCTTGCGTTTAGGAAGGAACGACAGCATGATGGAAGGAACAGTAAGAGCAAGAGTGAGACTGCCTAAGTTGAAGGCCAAAGCCACTGCATAATATGCAAGGCAGGTTATTTGACCTTTTCCCTCTTGAAAAAAGAGGTAATAATGCTATCAACCTGAGATGTTGATGTTAGGAGTAAAAAAATCCATGCAACGGGCCGGAGGATTGGCTCAGTGGTTCCGGCGCCTGCCTTTCAAGCGCAAGGTCCTGAGTTCGATCCCCGGAAACCACATACAGTGCTGGGCATGGAGACTCACGCCCAGAAGCAATCAATACCACTCACCACAGTGCCGGGCGTGGTGGCTCATGCCTGTAATCCCAGCACTCCGCAGGCAGAGGCGGAAGGATTGCTGAGTTCGAAGCTTGCCTAGGCTACATAGTGAGCTCAGAGCCAACCCAAACTACAAAGCGAGACCCTATCTCAAAAAAAAAAAAAAAATCCATGCAACGTGTTCAGCACAATGCCTGGTTCATGTGGATTTTTAGTAGAAGTTATGATTAACATTCTTCTTGCTATTGTTAACATAGTATTTTTATTCATCATTGCTAAAAGGTGGGTGTCAGCAGAAGGAGAGTGTCTCAGACAGCTCCGTGAATAAGTCAGTTAGATGCACTGGTTGTTTGAGATTCCACTGCTGATCTTTGCAGCTCTCAAGATGAGAAACTGTCTTTAACAGCTGCCACTTGGCCCATTCATATGACTTGCAAAGAAAGTGTCAATGAGCACATGTCCTTTTAAGTGCTTATAAGATCTTTAACTTAGTTGTACAACTGACTTCCCTCTTGTCGATACCCTCTCATTGCTGGAGTTTTGATTGGATTGCCTTCCTTTACATAAAATTGGCTTCCAAATTTAAAAACTTCTGATACTCCAGCCCTCACATAGGTGGGGTGCTGCCCTGAAGTCATCTACATCCTTTCCATTTGTATCCATAACAGAATCTCCTAACAATAGCTGGGCAATGAAAACTAATTATTACTAAGAAAAATCCAGCATTATTTGCTTAGTAAAGTTTTTGGTTAGAGATCTTGCAAGGATTTTATTCACTTTGACTAAACTCAGTGATTGGAGTAGAGGTTTGTGGCATCCTTATTATTTATTGCAACTTGTCCCACGTAGGGGTCACTATCTTCTACCCTTTTTAATCATGACGATGACAGTTGAGAATTGACACTGTGCACCCAATGTACCAGCAAATGCATAACAAATACTTTAATCAGGCTTAAATAGCTCAAGCACCACAGTTATTTATTGCAGGTCAGAGGCAAATTTCTGAGGATGGTGAGCAGACACATGAAGACCCTGATTTCTATATCCCCAGCCTCGTGTGATACCATTTAATTTGATCAAATAGTTGCTATATTTTATATGATACCACATCCCTTTTAGAGCAGTAATAACCTGGATCAAACAATCTAGGTTGAGACATTAACTAGCATTAATACCCAGCTATTTTGTTGGCCTAATAAATTGACAAAGTCAGAACTGAGTGAATTAAATGTAGCCCATTTCCATAATTGGCTGAGGAATCATAACAAAAAGTAATGCCTTTTGTGCAGCTCTTTAGTGACAAATAGATTCCATCATCACAGCATCTACAGTTCTTTCTCTAATTCCTAAAAGCAGGCAGATTTTTCAAAATGGAATTGTCATTCCTCCTACAAGCTGGGATCCATGTGTTTCTCCCAAACTAGAAGTAACACTCATTAAAGCTGATGAACATCAGATTTTAGAAAAATGAGATCTTAATGATCACTAAAGGACCAGTTTTTGTTTCCCATTAGAGTAAACTTCTTTCAGACCAAGAGAGCAGTGATCGTAGCACATTCCGCAGTGCCTGTCAGGGAGGATCAACTGCTTGGAGGCTTTCTTTCACACTGTAAGAGTGCTTGTTGTTCTATAACATTTAAGGCAAATTCCTTGAGTCTGCTCAAGGCTTTCCAAGGTGGGAGGGCATGTATTTCCACAGCAGGAGGCCTGGGGCAACACTCAGTTGCTCTGACTTCACATTTATTACACTAAATGACCGATGTACAGTTAATCACTTGGCCTAAGAGATGGTGCCAGGGTTGCCCTGGTTTTCTGTGGACAGTATGGGTATTGACAAGCCAGCCTAGGGACTGGCCAGCCTGGTGTTTCAGTCAATTAGAAAACACCTTAGCCATGAAGTGGACTGACTGTACTTTTAAAATAAACTTGGATTGGACTAGATGCTCTTCTATTCCAACACGAATCTTTAAATCATGATCAACAAAGTCAATGTGCTTGAAATTAGCTATTTGCTCTATTTAGGGCTTGTGAGACTCTGGCTTTCCATAATGATTTCTAAAAACATCAGTAAAATAGTCAAAGTGATAAATACTTAGAAACTCTATGCTGATTTTACACCCACAGTAACCATTTGGAAATATTTTACTTCTCTTTCTCCTAAGTCCAAGTCAAACTATTCAACTTCACCTGAATTGCAGTGTATGGAATAGGGGGCTTACAGGAACAAATATGTTTAAATTGCATTTTGACCTCAGATAAAAAAAACAGTAACTGTCTACAGTGTATTGTTTTATAATAGCATCTTTCTTAAGAAAAAATAAAGTTCTTTAAACTGTTACTATTAACTTGTATGTTTTTTTTCTGCTCACCCAACCAAAACCACAACATCAAATTTGACCTTCTCTTGTCCCCAGTCTGTTGCCTGGTCTGTGGTTTCCACTTGCACAATAACCCCTTTCCTCTTGTTTGTCCTCACCACATACTCCCCTTCCAAGCTGTTGTCTCTTCTCTCATAACTTGCCAGTTTCCTGAAGGCCAGTCTCTGCTCATCCCTTTACCTTCTATGCTATGACCGTATTCATCTTCCAAAAGTGTAGATTAGGTCACGTCACCCTCAAAACTGCCTGGTCCAGGATTCAGAATCCACTTCTACCCCTCCATCTTTCCAGTCTCATTTCTCTCCACTTGCATTCATTCATTCACCAGTGTGATACTGGACCTGGTCATGTTCCTTATCCATGACCCATGGGTGGGATTACCTGGCTCCGGAGTTTCCATACCCCTCCCCTCACTTGGTTCTCCTTTCTAGCTCCATGCCACATGGCTGACTCCAGCCCACTCAGCCTTCTCCAGCTTCCTTCATTAAGAAATGATATGTCTTTATTCCACAACTTTGTATCTTAAGACAGACACTTTCGTCTTGTACACCAGCCATTCAGATCTCATATATCTTTTTTTTTTTTTTTAGACAGGGTCTTCCTTTGTAGTTCAGGTTGGCCCTGAGCTCACTATGGAGCTCAGACTAGCCTCAAACTCACAGCAATCTTCCTGATTTTGTCTCCTGAGTGCTGGGATTATAGGCGTAAGCCACCACACCCGGCATTGTGGTGTGTGGTACCAGGGATCAAACTCAGCAGATGCCAAAACCACTGAGCTAAATCCCTGGCCCTCATACACCTTAATTTTAAAAGTCAATTCCTTGAAATTTACTCACATTTCCCATATTGCCCATAGCATAGGGATTGACATATTGTGACCAGTTATAAATATTCATGTATATATTCCATTCACAGATGAATCCTAATTTACTGTCCTTAAAATACCATAAATTGCCAGGCGTGGTGGCTCACGCCTGTAATCCCAGCACTAGGGAGGCAGAGCCAGGAGGATTGCTGAGTTCGAGCCTTGCCTGGGCTACATAGCAAGCTCAGGGCCAGCCTGAACTACAAAGTGAGACCCTGTCTCAAAAAAAAAAACATAAATTTATTTTTCAGATATCATCTTTTACCTATTCAGATCCTGTAGCATTCCAAATTCTCACAGATGTTCATAGACAGCTGGGAAAAATGACACTGCAGATACCAAATCATTACCCAGCTCCCAGGGTCACATGCTCACCTGGTTATGTGTCCTGGACAGCTGTGGCTTCCTAGGAAAGCACTTGGCTTCAGGAGCGATCTCTGTGTAGACCCTGCCTACTTCCATAATAAATACCATGGACCTTGGTATGCTATGAAGTAGAAGATACGCAGGACTGCAATCTATTTCTGATTTTAAGGAACTTCAGGCAGGTTCATTTTACATTTCTAAAAATGTTCCTTATCTCAAATCCTCCCTCAATTTTTGCATCACAGTGATTTTATTTGCAGTTTTAAAACATAGTTCAACCCCTCTGCAATGTGAAATATATGAATGAAGAAAACTATAACTCAGCCTATGTTGGAGGCCAGAAACAAGACCAAATGATGCATATTTAGGCTTACTTTTCCTGAGCTGGATGCATATACTGAATCCAAATGAATCCAAATTAACTTTGGCAATCAAGTCATTTGCTAAAGTTGTCTGTTCTGAATTTGTTCCTAGCTTTCTCCCAGAGCTGTGGTTGGTGGTAGAACATCAGTGGATATCCAATCTCCTTGGGGTATTTTATTCCATGGCCTTTGTTTTGTTCCTTCCCACTTGATTACTCACACATACCCCTTTCCATATTCTCTGCTGGGTGAGGATAGATGGGGGAGAAAATAAAAATGCCCATGGTTGTCTCTAGTAGACACCAGTTTATAAATAGTACTGGTCGAACTATGCACTGGTTTTCTGAATACAGGAAGGTCAAGAAAAACATTTTGTTTTGAAATGAAAAAAGGAAGTTAAAACAAGAGTTTTAATAACAGGCTTGACACAGAGCAATGTAATACCAGCATGAATTACACTGGGTACCACACTTTTATTGGAAGTCCTAGATTGCTTTGTTCCTGTCCCTGACATAATATTCAGAGTCGGGTTTATATTCGTCCAGAACGGAGCTGTTTGCTACAGTCCATGCAAATCAAAGGCTTGATTTATGCACCATTCTCCTGGAGGGTGTAACATTAAATTTAATTTTGTGAGAAAAGCCTGAGGTGTTGCCATTCCTGGGCATGACATTGTGAACTACGTAGAGGGGTGCATGGAAATTCATTACAGTTTCCAATATGCGAAATGCAGCATTTGAATGAAACATTTGTCTCTTGTCAAAAAAGGCGTCATGTCTACTCTTGGTAAAATACTTCCACCCCCACACTTTAGGACACACAAGCACATTTAGCCTTCCTTAGAGATTTTGATGAAAGACAATTGACTAGAGGCATTTAGGGTGGGGTCACTGGGGGGACAACAAAAACATGTACCTATGAATTTAGCAATTATCAATTATATCAACACAACTGTCTTCACATTGACTGGTGAATGTCAACACTAAAAGTTGTTACATTGGCGCTGACTGGCTGCATGATACATTTGTAATGTTTTTCCATCTTTTGCTATATGCAGTTCTCCAGTCCTCTTACTCATTATTGGA
Organism: Thryonomys swinderianus; assembly: GCA_004025085.1. Classification (NCBI taxonomy): domain Eukaryota; kingdom Metazoa; phylum Chordata; class Mammalia; order Rodentia; family Thryonomyidae; genus Thryonomys; species Thryonomys swinderianus. The sequence goes on along the minus strand of PVIC010006145.1, from coordinate 13,864 downwards.
TGGCTTCCTTTCTGATCCCCATGGCAACTATTAAGTACTTAACTACACTGCTGCCATTATCCCAACCTCAATGCTAAATTCTTGGGCTCAGCAAAAATCCTGCCTTTTGCTATTCCAGGAGACTCAGGGCCACCAGGAACCAACAACAGTAGCTTGCCTGTCATGCTCTTCTATAAGCACTGCTGTCTTTCATTGCCATGGAAGAAGACATGCCACACTCTTCAACATGCAGGAAAGGCATGGAGTGATCTTTTCTGCCCTGCACCCTCCCTTTCAGAGTCATTGTAGATCTCCAATCACTCGAAACCCCTCAAGATGTGCTCACACTTCTGCTTCACCACCAACAAAATCTGCCTCCTCAAGAATCTCTCTGTCAAGCTAGACTTGACTGCAGCATTCATAGGACTCATGTAAATACAATCACAGTTAGCAGTGCATGTCTCGATCACTAGTATGAACTGCATTTTATTTAATTCGGAGTCATCTAGAGTACCTGATGCAAAATCTGGTCCAGAATTACATTGAATAATCACTATGTTGACAGGAGGAAATAGATATATGTGAGACAAAGAGACTATAATCCCTCAGATTTTCTACTTTCCATCCAATAAATATCAAATGAGCCATGATCCAAAGTTTTATCATTAGGAACTCTATCAGTGGCATAGTCAGTTATATCTCTGAATTGCCCTTTAATTGTTACAAATGTATATGTTCTAATGCATCATATCAATGCAAATGTGCCACATCTTGAGCATGTTTTGATTTCCTGGTATCCTAGAAGTTCACATGAAAATAGAGTGTAGATTATTAAAGGTTCCACGAGGAACCTTTCTTTATAGACATATCTTCTAAGGCATTCTCTTTAGCTGGCTAGTCAGAAATCATGATATGCATTCTTACATTTTAAAATCTTTCAATACTATATGTTTGTTCAAAGATCTAAATATTGAAGCAAAAACAATCTGTTGGAAGATAATGTAGATTAAACTCTTGAGGTCATAAACACAGGCAATGGACTTTCTGAATAGAACCCAAATTGCACAAGAAATAACATTATGAATCAACAAATGGAATCATATCAAATGTAGAAACTTCTGCACAGTAAAGGAAACAATCAACAAAGAGAAAAGGGAACCTAAAGTGTGAAGAAATTTTTTTCAGCTATTCTTCAGACGCAAGACTACCATATCTAGAATATACAAAGAAATAAAAAAATTAGACCACCCACAATAAAAGACCCAATCAAAAATAGGTAAGTTAAATGAATAGACACTTGTCAGAAGAAGTACAAATGGCCTTTCTTAATATTTAAACATTTAAATAAATAAATTTTTCAGATTAAAAGAACAGTAAAGGCTTTTTTGTGTCTAGTGATAAACATTATTTTAAAATGACCACATCAAATAAGTTCTATAATGTATGATGGGTATTGGGAAATAAAAAGAAAATATTCAAAGAGAAATGTGGATAGGGATAAGTAAAGAAGAGAAAGAAAAAAATTGGTGGTAATAAAAGATAAACAAATCTTATGTATACAGGGTTATAAAGCTTATATATGGGGGCAGGGGAATAGGAAAAAATGAAAAGTCATGTCATGGGCTGGTACAAATTCTCAATGTTGATTATAATCATACCATGTATTAAAATATAACAATAAAACCAATTAAATTAAAATATTTCTTCTGTAGGAAATGAAGAAGCTCAGTACCTTTTCATACGCTCATGTACTTTCAAACCTTTTACCCCACTATTTTCATCATGTCCTTTGTTCACTATGGAATTTTAAAAATTTGTCATGTATTCTAAACAATAATTGTTCAACTATTAGCCACTTTCCTTGTTGCTGAGACAAAATACCCTACACCCACACCTCCAGGAGGAATGGCTAGCTTGACTCACAGTTTGTAGAAGTTTCTATCCATATCCTGCTGGCTCCAAGGCAGAGCAGCAGAGAGGTCTGGCAGTATGAGCTGTTCAAGGCCTGGCATCCAGTGGGCAGAGAGCAAAAGAAGGGAGAAACCAGGAAGAGCCAAACTCTCCTAAGTCAGGCTCCTGGTGACCCACTTATTCCAACAACTGGATGCCCCTTCAAATAGCAAGTCAACTATGAACTTACCCAGGCACTAAGGATCGGTTCCTTGCACACTCAAGGTGTCTCCTCTAAGCAGGTTGCTCCCCTGGATTTTCATAAAAAATTTTAATTGAATTCTTTATTGGTACATTTTTTATACAGCTCACAATCACACTCAACTTTGGGGAATTTGTGCCAGTAAATGACATGAGTCAATTCTCCTTTTTACCCATATCCTCCTACCCACCCCACAATCCCCACCCCCATATACATGTGTTTTCTTTTTCTTTTCAAATCATATTTATTCTTTCCCCTCATTACTTTCCCCTACCACATTCCCTTTGAATATTTCCTATTTCACAAAATCTATCATACATTCTAGAACTCATTTACATCTAAAGGCTTTCATACTAGAGAAAAGATATGGTATTTTAAATTTGTTGAACATTAAAGGAAACTCGAGGTGTCAGATCCTCCTGTCATTTGGACTCAAATCCAGACCAATCCCACCATGTACCTAGAGTTTAAATATGTAGTGATGCAGGCTTTTCAGAGAAGACTGCGAATGAAACAAACCAGTTTCTACTGAAACTAGAATCAAGTCAGTCTCAGAAATTACAACTTTTATACTGTGAAAGAACTGTCTGTATTCATTGTTTATTTCCTTCTTGCCTTCAATGATCAATTACAGGAAGAATAAAAGACCTCACTTTTATTGAGTGTTCTTTGATGCATGAGGCATGGATAAGGCACCTTGCACACATGACTTCCTTTAGTTCCCACAGAGCTTTTGTGGGAGGCAGGGACTGTTATGATTCCCCTTGAGAACAGTTGGTTGCTCCACACGGACGACTTGATAACTGCCCTATAGTGGCCTCAACCAACTAGTGACTATTCTGGGGATGCAGTGTTGAGATACACGTCCCCCACACAAGCCATCTCTCATCTGAGGCTGGCTCCAGAAAAACAAGAGTTTCCCTCCACCCCCCCCCCCACTTCACAGAGAACAATTGCTGCTGGCTCGGGTCCTAGAGACTCAGGAGGCTGTACAAGGTAAAGATTCAAGTTGCTTGTAGCAAAAGTCTTGCAGGAAATTAAACATCTTTCTTATTTATCTTTCCCTATCTCCCTCCGCATCTCTGCTCACCGAGAAGTGGTGAAGTCCCAGGTTATCAGCTCAAGCTCATCACCACTGAGGTACAAAAGGAGAAGAAGCTTGAGAGGGATGAGCTGCTGAACCTATCTGGAGTGATGGGGAGGGCCCAACTCAGGCACCACATCTTGGAATCTTCACCAAGGCATGCTCCCAAGCATGTACCAGAAGTGGGACTGTGCTGATGGGCCACCTCAGTGCAGGCAATGCAGGGAGTCTGTGTAGAACTTAACAGCGAATGAGGAAACCAAGCAAGCTGGGGATGTAGCTCAGTGGTACAGTGTTGGCCCAGCATACAAGACCATGGGTTCCACCTCCAGCATTACCAAAGAAACAGATGCAAGCTGATCTGCTTTGTCATATCATGGGGCACTGTCAGTTCTAAGTGTCAGGTAGCCTTGAATGTTAACAATACACTACATTACATAGGCTCAAAGCTTTACATTTGTTTTGCTTACACTGTGGTAAACATTATATTCTACATGGCAGTTAATTCAGAAAGCTTTCAATCAAACAGTAGTTTGAGCTTGCTTTGGCCACAGACTGGATCCTCCAATTGCTACGGTGTTACACACACACGCCTTTAAAGAGCAATTTTTTAATAAATAGCCATAGCGCAATCGATGTTAGGACAAAGAAATAACTTGGGTTAGTTCAGTTATGTAACTGACTGTACAACAGTGGTATAAATAGTGCTGATGTTCACTATTGTTCTGCCATTCTTTGATTTTTGCAGAAGATGGAACACCTCTGATTTCACCAAATGTTAGAAATGTAAGATAAAGCCTTCACTAAAGATGCTAGTAGAAAATTTTGGATGCAGAGGCATTTGTAAGCTTTCAAAATTGAAATAAAGAAAAAAATGGATAGTATTAAACTTTGTGGAATTTTTCTTGTGAAATGTGATCATTTTAGAATTTCTTACATGTCTATTATTACATTTAAGCCTTTCCCTCTTTTTAGATATCTGCTTCTGCACAAGAAAGAAGAATGTCAAATTGCAATTTAATAAAAAATATCCTTTGATCACCAAAGATAGATGGACATATCTGACTGTAGTGACTCTGAACATGAATGTACCTCCCAGTTTTAACTGTCCCTTGAAAAATTTGCAGAAGTTAGGGCTTAAGAACAAATTGAAGTAATTGTGGTATTACTCATTGCTATGACATTCAAGGTTTTGAAAGTACATGATAATGGAATTAAATGTATTCATCTATAATTCTTTCTCTTTTTTAGTATAGTATTTATTTTTAAGCATTTCATTTTACTTTTTACTAGCATGATTACACCCATCAAGATCAATTTTGAAATATCAACAGCATTTCTTTTCAACACATATTTTTATATCATTTCAGAATTGTCGCTGGATATTATCTAGTCACATAAAGAAAAGTTATTAAAAGACTGATTATTTGGGGTATCAAATATAACAGGCATCAAATATGATAGGTCCTACATTTCCTATCTGCTTCCTGAGCATGGACTGAAATTTCCCACCCAGAGAGTGTACTGCCCTATGGGTGCTGGATCCAGGGTATTTCTGTACTGTGTAGATGCTGTCTGCACAGGCTTTGGCCACCCTAGTACAATGTATTGTGAAAAGTTAAATTCCAGGAAGATTTAGATTAAACCCTACCAGGTCTCTAAACATCTAATAATGATAGAGGTAGAAATATAGCTTGAGTTGATCCCTGTTGCCTACACTCAAGAACACATGCATGCTCTTTCATTTGAAATTCTGGCTTTGAAGGAAAACTTTTCTCAAACACATAAGGGGTGAAAGAGCGAGATTGAAGTAAGGATGGACTCACTCTAGATTTACTGTCATTTATACATGAATATATTTGACTTATGTCCTGGGGACTGTAGTGCTAGCATTGTGTGTGTGTGTGTGTGTGCACATGCACATGTGTGTGTGTGTTAATGGGGGCTGAAAAAGGGTTGTTCCCTGAGCTATACCTCAGCTTCTTCCTTCTTAAGTTTTTTATTCATCTATCTATATAGTTTCTTAGTTAGATGTAACACAGGATCTCACTGATTTCCCTAGGTTGTTGGGCTTGAACTTTTGAATCTCCTGCCTCGGCCTACCAGAGTTCTGACATAACAGGCATGTGTCACCATGTCCAGCTTTCTTATGTCCTAATTAGAATCTGGAACTTCTTTCTATTAGGAGTTGGAACTCTCTGGGACAAAAGAGACCAGCTGTACTCTAAGCCTTAGGAAAGATTCTTCCTCTTTTCTCCCTTTTGTTTATTTTTCCTAGTATCTTGTCACTTTGGATTGGCTAAGGGATGCTAAGGGACACCCTGGACTCATTAGGGACATCTTGCCATATATATACATCAGTGGATGTATATTATATTATCTAGGGACACAAATGAATTAAGTTTGAACAGCTGTCCTGGTTGAGAACAAATGATTCAAAGTATTGTTTTTCAAATCACAAGTCATGAGCAATTTGTGAGTTATGAAATTAATTTTTTAGTTGGTGACAAGCAACAGTTTAAAAATAGAATTGATAGCATTTTAAAAATCAGAGCAGTTCAGTGTGACATGAGAAAATATTGCTTGGGGAATTTGGGGGAATTATTATTTGAAGTGAACTGTGCACATACATGGCAAATAAGAACCTGCACATTGGGTGCTTAGGTAGGGTATGCCTAACTGCTCTGCATGGCCAAACTGCTTAGTGGGACAGAAGCCAACAGTAGGTGGGAGGAAATGGTCACAAAAGACATCCTCCTGTCTCTCCAAAGGCCCTGAGTACCCACCTGTCTTCACAGTGGAAACAAGACACCTCTATATAGCTCCAAGGCCTTTTCCAAGCCCCTTCTCTTGATTTCTTCAGAAACCTTATGAGGACTGGAAGAAACTGATGCAAGAGCATTCCTTGTCACACCAAGCAAATCCCACAACAGATCTGCATTTGCTCTCACTTTATGAGTAATAAAATTTTCCAGTTCCCTCACTGTCCACTGTGAGAATTTCCTTAAGAAATTTGATGGGAGAAAAGCTTCACCTGCTGTGATAAGCTGGTGCATGTCCTACCCATGGCCATGACTGCTGGAAGACTCCCAGGCTTCTGAATGTGGAGTCCAGTATTGTGTAGTTGCAGACTCTTCCCTTCCTTAGCCTGGACTTTCTTTCGTGTTTTGATTGTATGGACTCTTTTTCATTCTGACAGCTAGTACCCCAGTTTCTTTTATTTTCTTTTTCTTCTTTCTTTCTTTCAGGATTTTTTTTTTTTTTTGAGACAGGGTCTCACTTTGCAAGTCAGGCTAGCCCTGAGCTCACTATGTAGCCCAGGCAAGCCTTGAACTCTGCATTCCTCCTGTCTGCCTCTCGAGTGCTGGGATTACAGGTGTGAGCCACCATGCCCGGCACTGTTGTATGTGGTATTGATTCCTAATGGGCATGAGTCACCACGCCCAGCTTTGCATGTGATTACCGGGCATTGAACTCAGGACCTTGAGCTTGCGAGGCAGGCTCCAGAACCACTGAGCTAAACCTCTGGTCCTTTCTTTCAGTTTTTTGAGACAGGGTCTTGCTTTGTAGTTCAGGCTGGCCCTGAGCTTACTATGTAGCCCAAGCAAGCTTTGAACTCTGAAATCCTCCTGCCTCTGTCTCCCAAATGCTAGGATTACAGGTGGAGCAACCACACCCAGCACTGTGGTATGTGGTACTGATTGCTGGTGGACATGAGTCACCATGCCCAGTATTGTTGTATGTGGTTACCGGGGATCGAACCAGGGACCTTGCACTTGCAAGGCAGATGCCAGAACCACTGAGCTAAATTCCCAGCCTGCTCAAATTTCTTTTCAATAGAAAGAGAATGGTGCAGAGATTACAACTAGCACTCCACTGAGCAGTAAGATTTTCTACAACTAGAACTCGGTCTTAGACAAGAAAGTCCTAATTCAATATTATGGATATACAAAATATAAGTGTCCACTTACCTCTCAATAAGGATTTTCATTTCTGCTCATTCCTTTCCTTTCCTTTATTCACTCCTGAGTCTTTGCAATGTGAAGAGCAACATACACCCACCAAATTCAAACCTGAGGACCTACTTTTTCCTAGAAAAGAAAGAAGATTGGTTAGTAAAGGAGAATTAAGACAGCCCAAGAGTTAAGAGCTGAGCATGAAAAAATTCAATCATGAAATTTTCACCATAGGCCAGAAAATAAAGGAAAACATCAGTAGCAGATGCCATCCATTTGCTGGATGAATTTCTCCATTGCACTTAAAACCTTCGAATGTATTATATCATTTACTTATTGATTTTATTACTTCTTTTCCTATTACTCCTAAAATGTAAACTCGGTAACAGTAGGGCCAAAGAACCTAGGCCCAATAAGTGCCCAATTAGCTCCAGAACCCACTCTTGAAACCAATATTCTAGTCTAGTTGAACCATCTGTCTTCCTCAGCAGCCTTACCATAGGTACCCTGCATCCCTGAGGATGTTAGACATGGGCTTGTCTATTTGAAAAAAAAAGAGATGAAGAAGAAAGGAAGAAGAAGAAGAAGAAGAAGAAGAAGAAGAAGAAGAAGAAGAAGAAGAAGAAGAAGAAGAAGAAGAAGAAGAAGAAGAAGAAGAAGAAGAAGAAGAAGAAGAAGAAGAAGAAGAAGAAGAAGAAGAAGAAGAAGAAGAAGAAGAAGAAGAAGAAGAAGAAAGAAGAAGAGGAAGAAGAGCTAATCATCCTTCAAACTGGAGAACCTTAGTTTGAACAAAACTGGTATTTCTTCTTAACCCTCCTCATGCTTCAGCAAGTCCCTAAACACCCACAAAGAAGGCTGTGTTGCTCTTACCCCTAACCTGTCCAAGGCTGTGAGACAAGCTATTCTGTCTCCCAGTGACTCTGTGTGCACAGAACAGCTGCAAACACAAACACAGCTGTTGGGCTTAATGGGCTATTTCTCTGTTTCTCTTCTTCCACATTCCACCCACAAACAAACTGGAGAGATCAAAAAAGTCACCTAAACCTACCAGCATAAAAGCCACCCAATAGTTTGGGGCTCTGCCCTCCTTCCCCTTGAGTTTCAATGAAAGGACCTGGTGTGCAGAGATAAATAAATGTTCAGTTCATTGTAGAAAGCATGTTCCCGAAGGAAACAATGGGACACTGAGCAAAGCCTGGCAGATTCTAAGAAAGTCTAGGTTCTAGCTACCCTGCTATAGTTACTGCTATAACTTCAGGTAAAGCTAATTATTTCTGTGGCTCAGATTTCTTTCTGGATGATAACTTCATTGACCCCAGACAGTTGCTGCAATGAAAAAAATTAATCATATATTTATATATCATATATATGATTAATTATATATATGATTTTATATATTTATTTAATATTGCTTCCTTTAATTTCAGATATAAAAATATTTTATATATCAATATATCTATATATGAATATATTTACATATAAATTTTCATATATTTTTATTTATATACATATTTTACATATGAATATATATGCATTCATATATATTCATAGATATATATGAAATCAAAGGAAGCAATACTAAATAATTTTAGGTACTAATCTTCCTTAAAATTAAAAATATATAAATAAAGATTTCCAGAAGTCATTACAAATATGTAGAAAGGGCACAAAAATAGCAGATGAATATCCAAAAGTATGTTTGTAAAACATCAAAATACTTATCTCCCTTCCTCCTGAGTTTTCCAGAGGAATGCTTTAACAACACTATGTACCCATATATTACATTTTAAGGAAACTAGAAATGAAGCTCATGTACCATTAATTCACTGAAAATGTATTTATTGAGCACCTCCAATTCAGGAATTAAAAGTTAAAAAACTTTCCCAAGGCAACATGAACAGACAGCAAGACGAAGAGCCATACCTAGGTCTGTCTGCACCCCAAGTCCATGCTAACCAAAATGACCAAAGTCTCTAGAAATTCCAAGATACATTAGAATTCTTTCACACCTAACTTTCTACTCCATGTGGGAACAAATTCTGTTAAAAAGTCTTTGCCTTGTTCATACAGTGGTGAGAGCACAGTCCAGCTACTGATACATTCCCAGGAGAAACAGCTAACATGAGTGAAGACAAGGCAGAATCTGTTAATTCCATTTACCAGTCATTTAATGGTCATCTTGGATGAGCCAGGTAATGTATTTGGTAATTGCAGAAGTACAAACTCAAATCAAGTATTTCCCTACCCCAGGGATACAACGCAACTAGCAAAGAAATAAATATGAAAAAGGACAAAGCCATTGAAGGACAGCTGATGTCTTTAACACTCTTTCCCATTACTAGGGAAAAGTATCCAATACAAATAGGAGGAGGAGAAGTTTATTTGATTTATGTTATCAGGGGATCCAGTCCATGGTTGGCTGGCTCTAAGACAGAAACTTCAGGGTTGAAGGATCTGGTATGGCAAAGCTTCTTAGTTTGTAGTGGCCCAGAAGAATATAAGGGAAGAACACAAAAGAGGAAGCAGCCAAGGACCAGATATAATATTACTGTCACACTGCCACGCCCCATCGAGGAAAAAACAGGTGTGCTTCACTCATGCCCTAGTGGCTCCCATGCCAATCAAGTTGACAGTTCAGTTTAACTGTAGTGCCTGGAAATCATTCTGGGCCAACCTCCTTGCTCTGTGGTTGTTACTGCTGTTGGTTTCCATCTGTTCGAAGGGAGGAAGAACATCAGGGTTTATAATGAACTGAGGAAGTGAATTTCATGTGATTTCTGTACAAGTTATCCCACAAACACATTATGTTAAGCCTGAAAGAAGTTCAGGTTACATTAAAAAATGATCTTTGGATGTATACACTGATTTTTTTTTTTTTTTTTGGAGACAGGGTCTCGCTTTGTAGTTCAGGCTGGTCCTGAGCTCACTATGGTGCCCAGGCAAGCCACCACAAACTCAGTAATCCTCCTGTCTCTACCTCCCAAGTGCTGGGATTACAGGCGTGAGCCACCACGTCCAGCATTGTGGTACGTGGTGTTGATTGTTGGTGGGCGTGTCTCCACGCCCATATACACTGATTTTTGTTAGCACTTGATTCCCAAATCACTTCTTCAGATAAATCATTCTTTTTATATAAAAGATGATAACATCAAAAAGTCCTGGATAACTCACCATTCAGAAAATGAAGATACATCAATTCTATTCTCTTCCTTTAGTTTTCTTCTCTGTACAAAATTAACCTATTAGAAATGTCAATATTAATCATTTCATGCCAAAATGGTTTATTAGAAGTAGAGTGTACAAGATCAAAATGTATGCATGCCTTTTAGTATTCTAATGTATGTGCAAATAGCTCAGTGAAATGTGTCACATTTCCATGTGAAGATTTGGGATTACCAGAAAACTTTATGAAAGCTACCTTCTTTTCTAAGCATAACTGTCATATAAGAGTTTCTTTCCCTCTCTGTCCTCCATTCTTCATTAGCATACTGCAGAGAAGGAAGGCTTCATTAATCTCAGAAATTTAAAGTTTGTTAAAATGTGCATGACTGTATCTATTAGAAATCTTAGATCTTTCTATCTCTGGAATACATATGGGAACTAGGGTTGAAATTAAAGGTAAAAAGGATAATACAGAAATTATTCTATTTATCCCTCAGTCATGTATTCATCAGGATAGAGCTGCACAATTATTTTGATGAAATAAAACTCATCTTTATAACTCAATGGGACAGCTAGAAGAGCACAGATTTTGTCATCGCCATTTTGAAAGGCAGCCCCAAAGCATTGCTACAGGTCCTATGAATACTAATGAAGAGTAAACACACCAAAGGGCAGGCAGTTCTCGAAATTTCAACCTTGTTCTTTTTGTTCCCACCAAAATGGTCCTTGTAATGCTTCCTGAACAATTCAAAATATGTTCTGGGCTTAAAGCCCTACACTTGGAGTCATATTAGCTAACCTAATGTCAGTAGAAAGCTTTAGAAGGGGAGTCATGGCTGAGGTCATGATTACTTCCAAAGAATATTTCCATGTCTGGAATCTGGTGGCCTGAGCCAAACATAGAATGGTTGCAAAATACTTTATCTCGGGCTGAGAATTTAGCTCAGTGTTTCTGATGTCTGCCTGGTAAGTGCAAGGTCCAGAGTTTGAACCCCAGTACCACATACCACAATGCCTGGTGTGGTGGCTCGAGCCTGTAATCCCAGCACTCTGGAGGCAAAAACAGGAGGATATCCAGGAGTTTGAGTCTAGCCTGGGCTACATAATGAGCTCAGAGCCAGCCTGAACTACAAAGCAAAACCCTGTCTCAAAAAAAAATTTAAAAACAGAAATAAATAGACATCATCTCAAAACAATTGTCTGTCACCAGTGGATCTCAAGGATGGAGCATACACAGTGGGAGCTCAGGAGTTTTGCAGAAGAGGGGTGGGAATGAGTGCTTAGAGAGTGTCCATGTGGGTACTGCTTCCCTGCTGTCATTCAATGTTGTAGGAAGGTAACCAATACCTATGATAATCAGCTAATATGGGAAGAAGTTCACATTGGATCACATTTTTGGAGGCTTCACCCTACTGCTGTTGGGCTTGTCAGCAGAGCAGCACATCATACTAGGACATATAGCAAAACCACTCACTTGTGGTCAGGATGTGAGAGAGATGAAGGGAGGAGATTAGGGACCCATAATGCCCTTTATTTCACTTTCTATTGAAATGCCATTTGCCACTAAATGGAATGAAAAATAAAGAACACTTGCAATAGATTCCAAAATGAGAGAGTAGATAATTTCCTAAAATATGAAAAGGTATCATTTTAGCAATTATGCCTGTAGGGTAATTCCACTGGCTAACATCTACAAATAGCATTAAAGTGAGGATTTGTTGAATCTAGAAAACTTATCTCCTGCATATATACCACTATGTAACCTAAAACCATATATGAAACCACTGTATAGGCCAGTTTTATTGCTATGATCTTAGGAAAGTCTTCCCCACATTCTTTTCCAGTATATCTAAAACTTGTGCTTTTAGGAAAACATATGAATAGTAAAACATTATTTGATATAACACAAAAATAATTAGTGATGCTATCATTAAGATATCTTTAACAAAATCTTTACCAAATCTAATAATATACACTATCCTTTTATTCCCTTCTATCTCTCTCCATCATTTCTGCCAATTGTCTTAAGATATTACAGGATTTGCAACAGTATATTGTCATAAATCTCTAGCAGGTGGTGTCAGAGAAAGGCATTACCAAAATGAACTTAGTATTCTTCCCACTAGTTAAAAAGATGCTAGTAGTCTTCTGTTCCTTTGCCAGTTTGGCTGCCTTCCCAGTAGTCTTTAGTGATGGTGAATACTTAGCAGTATTTTTTTCTTCATCTTGGCCAATGCCATCAAAGAAAATTCCAAAAGAGAAGGCAATCTCAAAATAATGCTTTTACTAGAAATCAACAAACCCACAGGATCCCATTGTCTAAACAACTACTTTCCAGCTTCCCCCAAATCTTAAAGCATGCATGTGGCGTGTTCGTCTGCATTCCAAGAGCCAACAATGAGCACTCTTTTTTTTTTTTCCCCAATCAGTATCCACAGAAAAGCCCAACTTGGGCCGTAAAAGTTTCATATTCTTATTTCCAAAATCTTTTAAGCATTCAGTTTCAAACTGTAACGAATTAGTAGACATAATTACCCATGTTTTATGATATGTGCTCCAGGAGGCTCTAGAGAATACTTTGTTACAATGGGGCAGACTTGTTTATAAATGACTGGCCCTCTCTTTGCCTGTTCTTCAGCTATAAAATGAGAAAACTGTTAGGCCAGAGGTTCTCATATCAACCACACCACCACCATCCTCCCTTCCATTCACACCCAGGACATTAGAGATGGTGACATTTTGGGGTATCATAACTGGGGGTGCTGCTGACACCTAGTGGGTAGAGGTCAGCTCTGCTGCTAAACTGCCTACCATGTACAGGACAGTCTCCAAAGAATTATCTAGCCCCAAATGCCAACAATGCTAAGAAAGAAGCCTTGTCAGAGGCTTCAACACTGAAATTTTACAAGGTAGCTAGGTATGCAATATAAGTTACTATATACATATAAATATACTGGCTGGGGAATTTAGCTCAGTACAATGGCACCTGTCTCATAAGTCCAGAGTCCCAAGTCTGATTCCTAGTACAAAAAAAAAAAAAAAAAAAAAAAAAAAAAAAAAAAAAAAAAAAAAAAGAAAAAATGAAATAATAACAAGAAAAAAAACCTTCTTTGTCTGGAACAATTGGACCAGGGATTTAGCTCAGTGGTTCCAGCACCTGCCTTACAAGTACAGTGTTCCAAGTTCAATCCACAGTAGCAAAAAATTGAAAGAAAACACACACACACACACACACACACACACACACACTGCGTTCAACTCCAGCCTGAACTTCTGAGTGACACCCAGCCTCAAAACCATGCAATGTGAAACGCAGTTTAAAAAAAAAAAAACAGGGCCGGAGGGTTAGCTCAGTGGTTCCAGTGCCTGCCTCGCAAGCGTAAGGACCTGAGTTCGATCCCCGGTTACCACATATAATGCTGGGCGTGGTGGCTCACGCCTGTAATCCCAGCACTCGGGAGGCAGAGATGGGAGGATTGCTGAGTTCGCGGCGGCTTGCCTGGGCACCATAGTGAGCTCAGGGCCAGCCTG